>APFE030676317.1:80542-114639 GCA_000404065.3 Pinus taeda | reverse complement strand
TTTCCTACAGTTTTAGGTCGAGTCTTTCAAACGATCTCATAACTGAACCTTCATTTCATCCAACTGGTTGAATGAAATGAAGCTGGGGGGGCATGCGCTCTAGCAGTTATGCTTAGGGGGCATCAAGCACATTTTTCTCTCTTTTTCAAGGTTGTGTAAAAATGAAACTACTTTGAAGCATAGTTTTTCTCTGTTTCAAGCTTTTGTAAAAAATGAAACCTATCTCGAGTCAATTTCAGTTATTTTCAAGACTCGTTAAACTCATGAAAATCCCGATATTATTTTGCTATCTTTCATTCTCGTAAAACAAATGAAAATGCTGAGTTCTTTCCATGTTTTCCTGCTCGTAAATTAAATTGAAATTCGGCCATATGAGTACATTTTTATCATTTTTTCGAACTCATTAAAACTTACGAAAAAGTGAAAACCATGAGTACATTTTTATCATTTTTTCGAACTTGTTAAAACTTACGAAAAATTGAAACCTCAGAGTCATATTTTAAGCCCTTTTCTGACTCCTAAAACATGAAAAGATTGCCGAGTTTCTCTTTTAAACTCGTTAAAACGGAATTAAAAGACGGTCGATTTACAGCTCTTTTTCGACCATAAAAACATAAAAAGATCGTCGGATTTTTGTCGTTTCAAATTCGATACTGGAAATAAAACGACGTGTCCTTGATCGCTTTTTACCTTTCAGTTCAAAGACACTAATCATGAAAGTACTCCTTGGTCGCAAGATCAAGCGGTTCTCCCAGGTATTATTTTATACTTTTTCGGGCTTGGGAGACACAAATTTACGAAAAAGTCCAATCTGGAGTCTTCTTAAGTTTTCAGACTCTCTAAAATTGAAAAACGCCGAGTTTCTCCTATACTGGACTCGTTAAAATTTCACAGTAAAGGACCTGTTCTATTACAAACAGGAACGGACCACTCCTTCTTAGGGTTCGAAATCAAAACTAAGTTGGACTCATCCGAAGGATGAGCTTATAATCAAGCATATGCTATCCTCCTCAAGCTTGTAAAAAATAAAGAGGTACTTGCCAGAAATGGTGGGAGAAAAGAGAGAAGAATGAGCCTATTTGATATCCCCTTGTCTCAGAAAAACCTTACTACCACTCTTGAACACGACACTTTTTATTCACCTGGGTTGGGAAATCCTTTGCCTCACAGTTGATCAAACCACATCGAAATTCTTCAGCCGGGTTCCGGGATTAACTTTGAGTCATTCGTCACCAAGCCATCTGTTGTGTCGTTATGTGTTCAAGAGGTCTGTAAAAAAAACATTCAACTGCAAAATACCTATCATCCATTTTATCATCCTTGAGTCAGTCCTTACAGCAACATTTCTTCAACTTGAACTATGATTTCGTGTTGTGGGCTTGCCTGCGACGGGTCGCTTTCTATCGACATCAGCACATTATCTAGAGAGTTGACTTAGAAATCGTCAGTACCCTGAAGTCTGCATGCATCAATGGCAGGTTTCTCGCCTTCGACGTCAGTTTTCATCATTGACTTGCGATCGAAGGATTCCATGAAATGTTCGACATCGACGCATTCATTCACATCTCATGGATTGTGCTGGGTACTTCGAGAACCATTGACATTACTGGTGGTCTCTCTCACACTTGTTAATGGTTTACATCATTGACTGGTAATCAAGTGGTTTCTACCATGTTCGACATCGACTCATTTATTCGCATGGCTAGAATACCGATTCGGGAAGTAGAGATGAAGACCCTGGATCTAGTTTCCACCATCCAGGCTGCAAGGAGTTTTGTACTCATTATATAGTAGACCAATTATAAACAGATGGCTGCGTCCATACTGTGTCTACATGAGTCTATGATTATGATGTGAAATCATTCCTGTATCAAAGTAGTAGTTAGTCTGTTAGTTAAAGTTTTCGATCTGAGTATGGGAATGCCTACCTCAGCGATGATATAATCTTATAGATGTATTTTGTGTTGAAAATTGCAGGTTTTGACTCGGCTCTCCACGAGATAATCCTTGAAATGATAAAGTACTTCACCCTTCCTAGATGATATAAAACCCTAATCTATTACAGGCTTCGCACTTTAGGGGGCAATCTGTTACACTAAAATTTGTCACCATGACTATCTACAGTTAGTATGGCTCCATCAACAGTCATATTATCCTCCTTGGCAAGCTTCATACCTCTGCTCCCATGTCAAACTTCAAGAAAGAGAGAAAGTCATTAAAAAACATGTTTATCTCTGGGTACGCAGGTTCTCTCTACCTTACCTACGTGTACGCACTCCAAGCTCATAATACCTGCATACTTGTACGCTCTGTATGTCAAGGGATGGGTGCGTACTCCTGTAAAGGTCAAAAGGCGCGAGTTTCATCTTAAAAAAGTTACTTGTGGTCACTTCTAGAGCCTTCTAGAAGAGTGTTTGACGTGTACTGAGCGCCTCCAGATGGTTCATGCATCCCTATGATAGAGGAACTTATCCCATCAAGACAGGAGCTACCCCATCCAAAAGAGGGAGTATCCCATTGATGTTGGAACTGAATAACTTCCTCTAGAATACTATAAATACAGGCATTGGGCCAGAGGAGGGGAGGTAAAAAGCTGAACATTCCAAAGGGTAAATGCTGCTGGAATTAGGACTTCCTTGTGAACTTGTGAGGAGAGATTCCCATCCTTTCTTGTTTCATTTGGAAGTGGATGAGCTTATCAAAGTAAAGGAAAACTCTTGCTGGACCCTGGGAGGAACTTGCACAACACCAAGGCTCAGGTTGTAATGGTTTCTTTTGTTTCCTATTAATACAAATAAGTCCATTCTTCTCAACAATTTGTTATTAATGAGTTGTTTCATATACTCCTTGGTCTGTATGTTGAATATGTTTTATTTTATGAGATATTCAGGTGCAATGTAATCGTTTGATTGTTAGTGAATGCAGGTTTCGAAGTGAAGGAGGAGCTCATCCGAATCGATGAGGCTGGACTACTACAACAACGTTGGACTACAGGTCGGATCTAAAACACTTGATTTCTTGTATGGTAAATGCATGTTTAGAGAAGGATTGCTCTTAATGTCTTGTTTGTCACTAGAAAGTCTTAGGCTTCTAGGGAGGTTGGTTTTGTCCGCAATATTAACTCTTTCCGCATGACAACCTTGTGTCAATCGAGGGGATAACTCATCGGATGTGGAAACTAAATAACATGAGGTATCTTCATAAAAAGTGGATGTATTTCCAATGGTAGGACACATGAGATAGTGAGGTGAAAATGAAGTTTTAATATGAGCATATTCTTTGACCGAAGAAGATTCTAGATCTAAATTAAAATCTTGATGAGAAACTGAAAGATTACATGATGTGCTCGGGAATTCGTCGTGGCATATGGAGATAGAGGTATCATCATTAGAACGATCGCTATCCAAGGTTAGGCATTGATCGAAATAATTGAATGCATTGGATTCTCTATTGAGACTAGCAGATTAAGAATAGAATGGAAATGCAATATTGTGACATGGAAAATTTTGGAAAATAGAGGAATATTGAAAGAACCTTCACCTTTTTGCTCCTCTACCTGCGTAATGTGACTACTTTGTACCTAATCACAATTTGATCCAACCACTTGAGAATTAAGAGAATGTGAAGATTGATCAGGTGAGTCATTGTACAAAAACTCAGGATATGTATATGATAAAGCATAACATAAATTTGGATTAGCTTTGTGACTAGAGTTGCGAATGGTGACAACATCTCGTGAAACAGAGTGAGTCATCGTCATAGGCTTCATGAGCCATTCTGGACTTTTCTCCATTGAATATGAATCATGCAAAGTGGAAGAGGAATGAGAAGATGAAATGGATATTTGATTTGTGGATTTACCAATTTTACAACCATCGTAAGGAGGCACTTGCATCAGGACTAGAAAGGGAGGTGGACAAAGAAAAAAGGGTGTAGTAAGCTCCTCCTATGAAATTTGAGGTACCTCGTGATTCACAAGAGTTGAGGAAGAAAAAAAACAGGAGGTTCAGTTTCACTGTATGAAGAGACAGGAACCAAGCGCTTAAACTCTTGATTGAAAAAATCCCAGTTGGGATGTTTTTTAGGAATTTCATGACAAAGGTGAAGGAATCAATCATGAAAATCCTCAACTGATTCATTATGCTTCATTCCTAAAATATTAATTCTTCCACAAACATCTCGGTAGTTATACTTATTGAATGATTTATGAAGCTTCTTGGCAAGTTGCTCGAATGAATGGATAAAAACATTGGGTAATGTGTGACACCATTGATTAACACGACCTTCAAATGTGAGGGTGAGTAAACTAACCATGACATATTTGGAACATACTCTGTGAGAAAGTCAAAGATGTCTTGGGTGTGGAGCCTGATTATTTTTGTATTCAAAGGTTTCAGCCGGATGTATACCCCAGGAAGACTGTACACCCCTCGACATAGGGTGGTGCAGGGGCTGGGGGGGGCTAATCCCCCCCGGCTGGGGGCTCCGGGGGCGAGTGGTCCCCCGGTGAGGGTTCAAGGGTAGCACCCTAGAAGCTAAAAATAGATGTAAAATTGCCTTGTAAAAGTCTAGTAATTTCTAGTCAATTTGGGCCGTTCATTAGGTGGATGATCTGATGGTAGAAGTTATGTTTAATTTAGGGTTTTTTTCCCTAGAAGGAAACCCCTCACTATATATGAGGGAATTGTATTGTGTCTATGTACCTCTGTATTCTGAGTGAGGAAGAGAAAGGATATTGAGAGTGAAGAGGGTGTTACAGCGGATCTGTTGTAGGTTGTATCTCTTCAATTTGCTGGATAATATAAAAAGAAGGACTAGTTGTTTCTCCGTGGATGTAGCCAAAACTGGGTGAACCATGTATATCTGTGTCTCTCTTGTCTTATGCATTTTTTGTGTTTATATTTTTGCAATATTTTATATGTTCCATTGCTCTGTAATATATAATTTTCTAATAAGATGGAAAAATTTTAATAGATGTTCATGAAAGGTTGATTCACCTTCACCATCGAACTTAAATTTAGACAGGTTATGAAAAACTTTTGTGGGGATGATACCATTAAGCTCTTTAGAAAAACATCCCAGGATTATGATTTGGGGACGATACATTTTACATAAGATATTCAAACCAGAATCAACAGGCACAACCTGTCATCTAACCCTCCTTGTAGGGCCATTTTGTTAATGGTACTAGAAATCCATGAACCAAGGGGACCCCCCAATATGAATTCTTAATTAGACCTCACACCTTTTGGTGTAGGATTACCATCCAGTATAGAGGTCCAGTTACCAAATCCTTAAATATTTTCCTTATCTCTAGCTGTCAGTAGAGGAGAGTGGTACAACGGTGTCTTCAAAAAGCAAGGGAGGTGTGCCCGGTGAGTGTCCAGTGAAACTGTGTCGAGGTTCTTCTACTACAAAGGGGGAGAGAAAAGTGAGCCTCCAAGTGAAAGGTAATAGTACCACGCAAGAAGATACACACATGAACCAAAAGAACATGTCCAACATCTAGTGGAATAGTCCACAGAGGATGTGACAATCATTACAACCAATCAACAAGGGAAGATCCATCTAACATCCAATGGAATAATCGACAATAGATGAAATGGTCGTTATAACCAATGAATAAGGAAATATTTGTCTAGTGTATTTTGAAATATTCCACAAGGATTGGACAACAATAGCAACCATTACAACATATTCTGAATAACATAAGCACTAACATAACCAAAATAGTTCAACTATATTACTACATGTGAAAGAAAACATGAAATAAAACATTGATAGAATAGTCTTACAAACATTCATAGTTCATGCATGAAGAACATGTTTGCCTAAAAAGGCTTATGTTATTAAGAAAAAGTTCCAAGATACATATTACATTGTATAGCACTAGCCCCAGTAATGGGACATTGGAGCCACTCCTTCCTCCTCAAATAACTATCTAATCTCCTTAATGCCTTGCAGGAGGAGCCAAGGTGAAAAGTATTTTTCTCATACAATAAGGGGTATATATAACCAAGAGGTGATGCTTACCCCTTGTGAATCTTTGACTACCCTCATTACTATTCAACTTCCTACGAATTTTCAACTTGTATGACTCTTCATATTCATGTGTGTCATTTGGACTTCCACTCTACAATACATTTGATTACAATATACATTTTCCACACTAGTGATGTGGCATATGACAAATCATGACATGACTTGACATGACACTACTGATAAGGACATTCTCAATGATGTGGCAATGTCAATTCATTGTTGCTATTGAGTGTTAGATGTTTTCTTGGATATTCCTTCTCTTCTCCTCTTCATGGAATGGTGACAAGAATCTTCAATGATGTGACCTCTTGGGTTGTGGTCACAAGTTGGTATCCCTTTTCTTTACCTTGAAGGATCATCTAGCATGGTCAGCTACAAGAATTTCATTTGCATTTCTTCCACCTTCATCTCATTCATCATCGTCCTGGTAGGTTCATGTATCTACAATTCACTCATTATGAGATGACATCAGCCTGAAAACCTCCTAGCCTAAGATGGTGCATTCAACGTCAAAGACTGAGACAAAATTTAGTTGTAGGTCAAAGAGAGAGGCTCAGTGACTACACATTGCATAGTCCCACTAGTCAGGGTTGACGCTTGAGGCATGGATATGCATAATGTAGAGTTCATAATGGGTTGAGGGACAGTCTCTACGAAGCATTGAGATATAATGAGTTTGGTTGAAGGAGGGGCCACTCTGGAAGATTTTTTCATTGTTATGGAGAGGAAGGTTGACTGAATTATGTTCAATTCTGGTAGACAGTAGTTCAAGATGAGGAGAAGACCACTGAGGAGAAGACCACTGAGTAGTTCTAATATGATGATTATATTTTCTTCTTAGCCCCTTAATCATTATCTATCATTTTATTCATCTTCATCATCTTGCCACAACATGGTAAAATTCTTGTATCTCCAATCCACTCATGACAAGATGAAATCATTATGATAAAACCCTATTTTAAGGTAGAGCACTTGGATTCATGAATCGGGTCTAAACTGAGTGACAATTCTAAGGTGAAGTCCTATTGACTGTGAAATTATGCATTTCAGGAAGCCAAGGATCAAGCATGATCATTGAGAATGCACAGTGTGTAACTTAGGCCATACTGAGGGAATTTTGTGCACAGTCCTCACTAAGGGAAAAATTTGTGCAGTGCCCACTAAGGGAAAAATTTCTGCAATGCCCACTGAGGGAAAACTTTGTGTAGTGCCCACTGAGGGAAAAAGATTCACAATTTAATCATGTAGTGGCTGCTATGGGATGGGACCCTGGGAGGACAAACTGCATAGCTTTAGGTGGCAAGGGAGATAGGGAAGCCGAGAGGCTTGAGAGACAAAATCACACAGTTTCTGGAGGCAATGAGATATGAATGAAGGAAGGACATTAGAGGAAGTATCTAAATAGTTTTGGAGTCCAAGGGAGGCTAGTATTTCTATTTATTTCATATTTCCAATAGGAAAGAAAAAATTGTGGGGGTTGTTGATGCAAAGTGTGCAGTTTAGGAAGGCTAGATGAGGCTAGGTTTCTAGGAATCCTCTAGAATTTGGCTAAGTATACAATCAGTGGAACTGATGTAAATAGTGATCAAACTTGAATGCCACCACACACTTTGATACTTGGTGATACAAAGTAGATCATCCAAAACATATAAAAGAATACATTTCTTAATGCAAAAACTTTTGTGGCAACTTACAACATGTGTGCATCGTCGATGGACTTTGTGAGGAAAATGAATACACTTGCGTAATGGTGTGTCAAACCTTAGAAATGAGTGTGAAACATGTCTATACGATGAGAACAACTCATTTTCATAGAAATTTCCCTTTGATGCAAATAAAAAATCCCCTTTGCATTAAAATAGATAACTCCAATGCCTCAAGACAACACTTTCTATATAAATATAAATGCGTGAATGACACTTGATGTCCTAGAAGGAGGATTGAAATCATCAACTGAGAAATAAGTGAATCATTAACGATTTATCACACGATCCATAGTAGGCTACAAAATTCAAGTGTAGGCCAAAATTTTGGAGGGTGTGGTAGCTGCTACAATAGACCCCAACAATAGTCTTCCACATTAATATAAAAGGTGAGTACTTTAAATTAGGCTAAAGGCCTATTCCTCAACATCCAAAACTCTAACAAGGAATAATACAAACTTATGGAAGGACAAACATAGAGATTTTATCATGGCTATGCAACACAAGAAGAATAATATCACCAGTAACAACCGCAACACAACGACCAACCTTTTCTCAGCTCTCCTTTCTACCTTTTGTCTTCTTCTTCCCTCTCTCTCTGTGCCAACTTGAATTGCTAGTTCCTTCTCCCTCATTTGTTTATCTTCATTCCTCGGTTTACCTTGCTCTTTTCCTTCTTAGTTGTATTTTCTTATTCTTGCCACCCCTCCGCAACTTCCAATCTTCCACTAGTTCCTTCCCTTGCCCCAGTTGTTATTTCCACAACTTCCCAATGACCATTTTTACCACTTATTGACAAATTCTTTCTCTCAAAAAAAATGCTAATTTCTCAAAAAATGAAGACCCAAACAGGCTTTGACTATAGTACATTGACTCATCCCCAGGTCAATCTATCTTCATTTCCATTGGTGTTGTTGATGCTTCTATAGGTTTTGATGCTAATTCTTCTGCTAGTGTTGATGTTGATGCATCGTCTGGCGCTTCCTCTTGGTGGCCTCTTTAAATGAAGACCCTAATATACGGGAAACGACAATGATCACCTAGCATAATTGATTGTAATCATTAATCACTTCCTTCTAGATCATTATGATCGTAAATGCCTGGAAGAGGATTTCAGATATTGAGAGTCAATTAGTTGGTGTAGTGTCTCTAGGTGTGTTTGTACCTGGGGCCAAAGATCTCAGAGTATCTCCTTTATCCTGACTAACTCGTCTTCGTTATGTTGGATGTGGGCCTCAAGAGAATCTATATTTTCCCTAACCATCTTCCTGTGATATTTGTCTTTAGTGTTCCTAACATCGGTGAGGAGGTTATTGACTCAGTTACAGAGTCGGTAGACCAGTTGATTCTTCTTCACAAGGCTTCCTCAAGAGTCATGAACTTTTTTGTAGGAGGGTATTGGAGTCATTCGTGGCATTGGCAATGGAGTCCTTGAGGGTACCTATAATTGTTATCTCTTATTCTATCTCATTTGCATGTCGTGGTAGGATCTGACAATGCACTTCTTATGGTAGCAAGGATTTTCTTGAGCTCTGGATTCATGGCATGTCATATGGATACAGTCACAACATTCGATGAGTGTGCAAGTTGAGAAATATTCGAGGGAATTAGTTCCAATGTTAGTAATTGATGACCACAATATGTGGAACTTTGTAGTGATTTGCTCTAGCTTCCTTTGGAGTTGTTTCTTATCTTGGTGGAATTGATCATGTCTGGTTGTGAATGCAATAATTTTTTGTTGTTATTACTCATTATCGACAGTTAGTTCATTGTGTAGTGTAGTGGCCTTCATGGAAACTTATTGAATAAAAGTAAATAGTTTGTTTGAGGAGCAGCCCCGAAGATCATCCTGGTGCATAGTTGATCTGGGAGAAAAATGTACAAGGGCTTCCCACTGGCGACGAACTTGTATTAGTGTCCCTAGGGAGATAGCTTGCCGTGATGGTTCAACCAATGGAGGGATGGTTTGGATGGAGAAGGGGAGTGGTGTAACTGGAGGAAATAGATGAAGTGGTAGTGACACTGGGTTTATAGTGGTGGTGAGTGACTATATAATCATGGGTCTCGTGCTAAGTAGTGGACCCGACTCTAGTAATAAAGATATCATGGAAGTGGCGACAAATTCTCCGCTAGAGACTATTGTAATGGACTCGATAATGGAATCAACCTCCATGTTTGTCTTTGTGTTCAGCAATGTCCCAGAGGGTAGAGTGTCTAAGAGAGTAGCGAATGTGGATGCACTATAGAGGGACAGGTTGCACGAGTTAGGTGATACAACTGAAGTGGATTATGGAATTTCTTCAATGATGAGTGAAGCAGTATTGGATTTATTCTCTTCAATGGTGAGGTCAACAATGTGACTTGCAAGGGTTGATTTCTGTTTTTTTTCCTTGACTAGATGTTTGGTAGATTTTGATTTACATGGTTTTTGGATGTTGTGTTTGGACTGTGAATGAGGTCCTACTACCAACATTGTAGAAAATAGAAGGGTAGTAACGAAAGGACCCTATTGTATTAAACCTTGATAAGGAAAGTTAGAAACCAAAACTACTGAGATCTCGATATTAGTTGTGGTTTCCTTTAAGTATCTCATTTTCTTATTCAACTATTTGATGACAGGTTACAACTCCTCCTCGACCAAGTTTTTTCTGGAATCCATAATTATTTCTTGTTGTATTGGTTGAGGTACCATCCCATCAAATAAATAGATGTGTCTACCTTCCCAAATTTCCCCTGCAACTCCCGACCATGAACCAACCTCTATGTGGAAAGCTTCAACTGACAACATAAATATCTGGAGCCACATTGGGAAAGTATGGGGATGAACACAATGTGGCCTCATCTAGTTTCTTCCATTACTAACACCAAACCAAATCCGCAACCCTAATTATTACCAACATTATTATATATAAGTTGTTGAATGAAGCCTAATTTATCTCCTTGTTGGTTGGGTCCCCTGAAGTTCTCCAAGGTGTATACCTTAGGGCCAAAGGTTGATCTTCTGTGATAGGACCTAGCTCCCACCCCTATAGTGGGCATCATTTCCACATTTCCATAGCAACAACAAGATATCCATAAATAAAATGGGTGGGCCACTTGTATACATGTTCACATGCTTTGAACATTTCCTAGAGGAGGAAAGGGCACAAATTTAGATGGGTTCATTTTTCACAATGATCCATGACCAAAGTTATATCCAACATGCACTCATTCTTATAAAATTGACACAGGCGATCTTATTTTTTTGGGGAGTTAATCAAATATGTGCATGCTCCCTTTCCTCCACTCTTAGTATCATACTGCGTGTAGTATTCATCATCCCCTATCTTCTTCGCTCTATTGGAAGTTTTCATAAATGTGGTTGAAACAATGTCTCCTCCCATTGATAAACTCGTAAGCCTTTGAATGTATACTACATGAATTAAGTATTCATTGTCGATCCAGAGTGACCTTCCATGCACTCTTATGAAGAGTAATTGTTTTCATTGCATCATTACCAATGTCATCCCAAAGATAGACAAGCTTCTCAGAATCAGTAAGATAGATCATTATATTCCTCTGAAGCTAGTGTTGACTTTGATTGTTGGATCCCATCTTCCTTCATGACTTACCATGTGTGGACATCATGTTTCATGGTCAGAAACTAGAAGGAGTAAGAAAGATCATTGTCAACTAGCGCGCCCTTGTCATACTTTCCATAAAGCGGCTCCCTTACTCCAATTATTTCATTCAATCTAAAGTCATGAGTAGATACAATTGTCTTCATCATGCTGGAGTGGCACTGATAAAAAAAAATCACAGGGGGTTGGTATCTAATATTAGAATGAAAAAAATTAGAACTAGACTGAAAACATAGAGACTCTACGACCTTAGATTCAGACTCGAAGGAATTACCATGCAAATTAAGTGGACCAGCTCTACATGACATTTCTGACGAAACCTCCTAACTAAATACTACAACTACTTTCCTTATGCATACTTAATCATGTTATTTCTGCCATCAACTAAGTTCGACTTGACTTGGATGACGTAATTCTAAAAAAGGAAAGGTGGAGTTGATGGGTAATTATGTTATCGTGATGGAAGACATTTAGTAATTAATTATTTTTGTAATGGGAAATATTTAACGGGAATCTGAGCTAGCACCAAAATTATTGTCTAGCTATTATGAAAGGATGCTTAACACGTGTGACTTCCCACCATCATAATCTGTTGCAGTGTGGAGGAAGAACATCTGCAACTAGGACTAACTTGGCGGAAGTTTTATTTGGAAATGTAAAGGATTGATTGATCAATTAGAGGAAAATAAATGACTAACTTGACTATTGTCGATGCAACTAAATACTCCTCCTGACTCTTACCTATTCCCACCTATGGTCTTCTTTCGAAGATCCAATCAATTCTGAGTAACATTATTTGATTTGTGGAAGGTTTTGCATGTGTGCATCGTTCACCAAACGTGGTAGAAATAAATAATTCAGTTGTGCAACATTGACTACTCTTGACTCCCTTACCTCTGCAACAACAAACGGTCCTAACAAATTCATTTGTAACTTTCCATGAAACTTCAAGAACTTGTTGTCATATAATAAAACATGCTCGGTGACTGTGAATAATTTCCTCTTGATATGCTGATCATGCCATGCCTTCAGTCTTGGCTTCTTGACCATTTGGTGGAAATATTCCATAAATATTGCCTCATCAATCTGTCAGAGTTCATCTAGTCTCTTATGAATTGATTCTTCCTCTACCATATGAGTGGTCTGGGCAATGAAAAAGCTGGGAATAAAAAATTTAGCCTACATCACAACTTCTCGTCCATACACAAACTAGAAAGGTGTAAGCTTGTGTAGTCCCTCAATAGTTGTGTAGTATGCCCATAGGGTATTTTGCACCCTCTCATCCTAATCATCCTGGTTGGCTAAGCATATATTGGTCAAACCATTCTGCAATAGCTTGTTGAAGGCTTCTATGGTACCACTTGGCTGAGGGTGGTATAGACAACCTTTGTGGTGTTATATCATGAAATTTTGAAGTAAGGAGGCAACTGTTCCATTTATGAAGTGGGTCCCCTAATCACTAGTGAGACTTCTCAGGCACCTAAATGTGGATATGATATTCTCAAATTTAAACCTAGTAGTAGTATCCATTGTATGTTTCTTTACCGGAGCTACTTTTTCCCATCTGGTGAGTTACCATGTTCTGGTTATTATATAACTGGAATGAGAGTGACGGATCGATGGATTGATAAGCCCTATGAAGTCGACCACCCATTTCTAAAATATTTGTAGTGTAACTATGTGTTGCAATGGGAGTACATCTCAATGTGATGGCCTTCCAACCCTTTGGAAAACATCACCACCTCTATCATATTCCTTTGCATCTTTGAAAACTGGAAGCCACCATAGTCTTTCCTACAACACTTCCCTTGCATTATCTTTTCCTCCCACATGGTCACTAGTGACTCTTGAATGACATTACCATTGCACATCGTGTCTCTCATAGTGTAGGATGCATCTATGCAACACGTGATCAAGGACCAATTTATACAGTTTCCCCACAATCATTTGATAATTAGAAACTCAAACAACCATATGTATCCTTTTGTAGTTGTGTACTCATATGTACATTTTTCTATAGTTAAAAACGTTTTAATATCTTCTAAGTAGTCTCCTACAGCTTCAATCCAAAACATATATGTGTCTAGTAGTCAATCATCCAGGGATCCTACACTTTCTTCTTATTCCAACCGTGAGAGGTCATTAGGTCCCACATTAAATTGGGCAGGATTGACGATTACCTAAAAAATGAATTCCTATAATAACAACAACCATTTGCAAATTCTTCCTTCAAGAATAATCTTGTTCACTAAATATGTGAAATAATTTTTTTTAGTAAAAAATTTAAATAGGTTTCCCAACCAACAGTGTCTGAATTTTTGAAGTGAATATACCATCACCAATGCCTCCTTCTTAGTCATGGTATAGTTCTTTTCTATTGTGGATAACTTTCTATTGGAAAAATAATTTGGGTGCTCAAGGCTCCCTTCCCCTCGTTAAGCCATAATAGCCCCTAGAGTAATGCCTGATGTGTTAATGTGGACATGGTACTGCTTTCTCTAGTTAGGATAAACCAAAATTAGTGCACTTACTAGTTTTTCTTTCAATATGTTGAGTGCATCCTGAAACTCCTCCAACAACACAAATCATTTAGCATTCCTCGACAACTTCTCCATCGTGTAGTAATCGAGGTGTAGTTTCAGATAAATCTCCTGTAGTTCCCAGTATGTCCCAAAGTGGAACTCATTCATTTTACACTTGTAGGTGGGTCAAGCTTTACTGTCACCACAAACTTCACAGGGTTTACACATAATCCTTATTTTCATACTATGTGGCCCAAAGGTGTGCCAAATGAGACTGAAAATATGCATTTCTTCAAATTCAGTGATATTTGTAGCTATCCACATCGATCGAACATGATCCAAAGAAGACTAGTGTGTTTCTTCAATAGACTATAGAACGTCCAGTAACCCATCTAGACCTCTATGAACCTATCGATATAATCTATATAGGTTGAAATTACAATTCTCGAGAACACTCCAAGTGCATTCCTAAGACCGAATGGCATAACATGATAGACATAGGATCCCCATTTTGTAGTGAATTTAGTTTTATTCTTATCCTCCTTGACGATAATGACTTGATAGCCAAAGAATCCATCTGTGAAGGAGTACGCTTAATTCCCCTCTACATTATCTAGAAATTCATCACTGAATGGTGTATAAAATGGGTCATGAACAATAGAAATTTTCAAGCTGCGGTAGTCCACACAAATCCATATCTATTTAGAGTCTTTCTTGTTTTTTATTACAATCAGACTCACCCAATATGCCTGACCCTCCAAAAGTATAAGCCATGATGATAACATACTGTCTATATCTTTATTCACTTTCTCCTTCACTATCAAGTTCAATCACTAAGGTTGATTATTTACTAGAATTGCATCTAGTTTTAACATGATTTTCATGTCCGTTGGGTCTCCCTTGATCCCTTTTAGTTTGGAAACTAACGAAGTGAACAAATCTTCATACTCTCTTAGGAGGTCAAAAATATCTTGTGTAGTTTATTCATCCCAATAATCTCCAATTGAGGCTAGATTTGGTTTTTCATTTGTACCGATGTTATTCTTTTGCAACTTCAATGGGAGTAACTATGGCACATTGGTTATATGTCCAACCTTGATGTCCCTTTCCCCTTCAATTTCATGGAATGATAGATTCTGTAATTCCTCCATATCATCCTTATCTGGCTCTTTGTCCACCTTTCCATAGGCCATTGCTTTAGGATACCGTAAGTTATAGATATTATCCCAGGTCCTTTGTTCTATGCACCCATCCACTCGCTGACTCATTGTGCGTAGAATCCACTTGACAGCCTCCTATCGTTTTCTGAGAAAGAAAAGGTTGAAAAACTGATAAGACAAACTATACCAGTCACCCGTTTGTCCTATTATTTCTTCTTGTACATAGCAATATTTTGGAAAAGTTCTCAAGTCGTGTATAAAACCATGCACCCACAACTCCTTTGGAACTCCTTCCTGATTCCATTTGTCCTTAAAATGTTTCAAATGTTATCAAGGGTCAAAATCCCCCTATACTTGGTAGAATATTGAACGTACTCCCCCGCTTGTATGAATCTTTCTCACATGGAAATTTTCATTTTATATCATTCTCGGATGTAGTTACGGTAAACTCCCCATGTTTAATTTTATGGGACTCACATTGAGAGAATCATGAATGGATGCATGATGTAAATAAATGTTATTTTTTCTTTGATCATAATATGTATATAGTCAGCTTATGTAATTACAACGGGAAAGGTGTTAAGCATCATTTCACATGCGAGGTAGTTGTGGGCAATTGTGGAAGGCCAAAGGAAGCCCAAACAGTAACTTGTTTAGCACTAAATTTCTCACAGATCAAAGAAAAATGGTTGGAGATAAATTCCATAGGCCTGTATTCGGTTTGAATTACTATGGGAGAGAAATATAATAGATTCCAAGAAGCACATGTGGAATATAAAGACTGGTGGAACCCTCTGCAACAATATATGACACTATTGAGGGCATAGGTAGGATGCTTCCAAGAGAAATCTTGTCTTACACCAAATGTGGTCATTGTCATGGAACTATCTTGAGTGTGAAAACGACTCAAACTAGTTGTAGGAAACAATTCCCATTAGTTCGAAGGAGCATTATTTTTCCTAGTATGGTTTTCATAGCATAATAAGCTAACTAATCACATAAATGATGTGCTAAAAATGGAATATCAGTGTGTATGTTTAAAGATTCTATGTACATCTTGACAAGAAAAGAGTCAAGGGCTCAAAAGGAAAGTACTGACAGTATAGTTCATTTACAATGTTATCAAGCTTGTGAATGTCTTTAGCAAGAGATATGGTAATATGTATTTGGTGTATTTATTGACCATTTGATGATTTAAGAGCTAGGTTCTCTCTGAGTACTTTTGAAAGTACTATTATTAAACTATCACCCGAGAGTGCATGAATCATTGATATTTACAAGTATTTCCTTTGATTGTGGATGCTTGGAATAAAAGTAATGTGTTTGTGATTACTATGATTTTATTGAAATTGTGATCCTATATTGTAGGGTGCTTGCCATGGTAGCTATTAAACCACCCTAGGTGATCGTTATTCGACCATGACACCACCCTGAGAGTTTTTTAATGGCTAAAAAACCACCTATAGTTTAATTTTGTTTTCATAAAGTGACCAGGATTTCTTTTAGTCTATATAGATATTTTTGTCTTTTTTTATGAATTTGAATAATGGCTAAGTGATCAAAAGAAAAAGAAAAAATTACACAATAGAACAGTTATTGACCTAGACCTATTTAAAAGAATAGACTAGTTTTCTTTTAGTTTCTACGAAAGAAAGTATGCACTTGTACACACAATGTTTTAATTGTGAGGTCCTTAGGAAAGAATATGTGCAGGATGCACAAAACAACTCTCATCATGATATTTTTTCAAGGGATTCCCTACTGATCTACTACACAATCAGTTTGTCTTATCTTGTTGTCCTAAGACACATTTGTAGTACATGTGTGTATGATTATTGTTGTATTATCCCATGTGTATATGGCATTGTGAATTAGATAGTCTTTAATAAATAAAAAATTAACCAAAGGCGGAATTAAGTTGAAGCTAGAAGATGGAAAAATGGATAGTAATTGAATTTCTTGGGAAAAAACCAACATATTTGTATAAAGTTATGACATGGAAAAAATTATCATGGAAGATTTTTTTTTTATCTCTAGGAGGTACATCCACGACTATGAAGAAGAATATCTAATCCTAACATTTTCCAGTTGAGTTATTCCTTTTGTTGACTATTATAAATATTGAAAAGGTGTATGAAAGTGAGGAGGATACCTATACTATATTAACACAATATATGTGATACAATCATTGCATATTTGAGTGAAAAGGGGGAGAAATCCCACAGTTGTATATGAAAGTACAATAGTTTATAACATTCACCAACAACCGGCAATGTAAGAGGTAAAAAAAAGGGGGGTCTAAAATTGTTGAAATGTCGCAATATGGGCTCTTGGTTCTGAACTGAAAGAGAATAGAAAATTATCCAAGATGAACATAGATAAGTGAACTTGGACAAAATAAGTAGCAATACAACAGTCATGAAAATGACATAAAAATGAGGTTATGTTAAACTTTGCTAATGCATAAGTAATACATATTCAACATCTAAAATTGAGACAAATGTGTAAGTGTGTGCCTACCTATGAGATCAATCACTAGTTTCTGTTTCCATAAAATGAAAGAAAAATAAATGATCTTTAAAATGTTATTGTCGATATGTAAATAGTGCAAATGGAAATGATATTTCCATATTTTGAAAATTTACAGTGTAACCACGTGGTGGTGTCTAGAGAATTTGACATATCAATTGGAGAAGCACCAAGAAATAAAAAGAAAAATTTATATCGTCAACGTTCTTACTCTGATGCTGCTAATTTTTATTAAATGGAATTTTCCAATCCTTACCGAGTTATCATGCATGCTGATAACATTATGGGTACATGTTTTTGACCCTTGCTCGGTACATAAGTAACAACTAATGATTCTCGTTCACCATGGATAAGAACATGTTGTAAATGGAACGTGGAATTCAAAAGGGAGTTAGTTTTACTCCAAAAAGAAGAAAAGGTAAGCCAACGCTAAAAAAATAAATCGATGTGGAAGATATTTGGGCCTGAAGAGACCAGAAGCAATCAAAAAGGATTTCCAAAAATATAATTCCAAAGAATAAGGGAATGTAAAAAAACTGAGGATGATGTTCCTTCAAAGGGAGCAAAAACGTAATATCCCCAACCATATGACTCATCTATTTTAAATAATTGTTAAGTTGGATTGTAGCTAAAATTAGAATTTATATGTTTGAATTTATTTATAGAAAATATTTTTTTTTCATATTTTATGAGAAGTGATGAATGATTAATCATATAGTGTATGATATTTTGAGAAAAAAATAAAATATTTCGACATAGAACTAAACCGTAAGAGTTAGAGAAACAATTAGAAAGTTGGTTATATCCCAAAGAAAGGGGGGGAAATAAGAGAAACAAAAGATAAGAAAAAAGGTTGGGGGGAGATATTCTCGTGGGGGAATCGAACCTCTAGGAGAAAAAGAGAAGAAGAGGAGGAAAAAATACAGATTTGATACTCTAGGACTAGCATAGAATGGCAGGAGATAAATGCCCAAACTCTGGTCTTGATTGTGATTACTGTGGAAAATAGAATATTGAGTTTTCAAACAACACCAATGGGAGTGAAATATTGGTGGAAGCCCTTGTTTTAGTAGTATGTTGAGAGAAAATTGTTGCAGCGAAGACCTTCTCTGTTAAGATGAATTGTATTTATCTGGCTAATTTAGGGTGAGGCTCGGGAGTAGCTAAGTAGCAAGTAACCTTACAGTTGGGTGGACCATGAGCACCATTTATTTATTCCCTGGGATATTATAGATAGGTTTTTCTTAACTTATATTCTCTATAATTAAATTTTAGACTACGTACCTTTGCTGGTAGATAAAAAATGAAAATGTTATATGTGTCAATGAAAATGTAAGCTAGAGAATTATGAAAAAAACTAACATTGTAGGTACATTTACGTGTATCGGTATGTGAAAGAAAATATTGTAGTGTGTATAGGACATTACTTTGGAAAGAAGAAAAGCTACCAAAATGGAAATCTAAACAAAGATGAATCATTGTATAATTCAGGCCTTGGAAGGTTATTAAATAACAAAAAATAATTGTTTGAAAATTAGTTATTATTTTACAAAAAAAATACATCGAATCAACTGCATATTCTATTTTTAAAAAAATGGAGCTCGAGGTTAGCTCCTCACTAGTGAGTTAGATAGAGACTCACTACTCCAAATAGTCTCGAAGATTAATATCCTCTTAATACAGTAAACTAAAATAAAAATCGAATGGAAGCTAGTAAGAAAACTGCATGTAAATATATAAATAGATAAATTAAAGAAAACATATATATTATCCTCATAAGAATGATTTTATACAAAGTAAAAATGTGGAGAAACAAATGTTTATAAAATCCCTTCCATGAAACATTCAGGAAGAAAACAACAAAGATGTGATAGTAGTACAAAATAATTCTTCAAAAATTCTAGTGAGGAAATTAGGATAAAAACCCTTTATGCTAATGTGAGAAGAATGCATTACTCTAAGGAAAATATGTAAGGAAAACAACTACATGATGCAATTAGTATTGTATTACCTATTTTACATATGAGACTTCTACTCAACATTATATTCACTAAACGAGAAATGGAAAAGAGCGGAATTTTACTTGATCGGACAAATAATCTCAAGATAGAAATTGTTTAATTGTATGTATTAAGAAACCATGAATACTATAAGTTATTTCCTATTTAGAAAAAAAATATGCTCATGCAATAGCACAACAACAAAAAAGTACTAGTTTTTCACCACATTTCTAATACACATGTGCAAGAATAAAAGGGGTTCTAAATTTGTATAGTTGACGAAGGGTGGACGGTTGTATAATCATTAAGGCAAAATTTTAATAGTGACATAGTAACACCTCCATGGCGAGGCCATAGTTTAAATGAATTAATATAGAAAATATGAACAGCCCAAACCCTAATCTCGTACATTACAGTCAAGTAAAAGAGAATTAGCACCAATAGTGTTATCTAGATACTATGTTGTGGCCTCCAATGGGACAGAAATCCCTTGAGATCACATAAGAGAAAGAATAATTAAACCCAAAAAATTTGAGTAAAGGAAGGTACAATTAATATTATTAAACCTTCACTTTAGAATGTGTACTAGCCCCACTCAGAACTTGTAGAAAATCATCATACCAATTAAGCGTTATATTGTCAGGTGTTAGAAAAAAAAATGTAATACTTGAAACATATGAATTAATCATTTACCAGTGGAAAAAATAGAGTCCTTATACCATTGCACCCCATAGAGGCCCCCCCGAGTCACAAAAAAAAAAACTATAAAAATTAAGGAAAAGGAAAGGAAGAAAGAAAGGGAATGAAAATAAAGTTGAAGGAATTATGACTGTGTCTCTGAAAGGCATAGCATGGAGAGAGAACCCAACTATAATTCTATGGTTGTCTTAGTTGGTGAATGAGATTCAAAACCTATTAAGGGTTTGTACCAAATTTTTAGTGAAATGAGAAGGGAATAAAGATAAATAACCTGCAACAGTCAAGCATACCAATTAATAGAACATAACATGACCACTATTGGACATGACAAAAGAGGTAAAAATTCAACATGAATGTAATTAACAGATATTTTTGTCTTACTGGTAGAAACGTTAACCACCGAGAGTTCTACAACTTCCATAGAGTGATGGATTATGGTAATGTATTAACCGCTAAAACCAAAATTATAGTCTACAATTCAATAGAGGAAACTATATGAACTAAAGGCCTCTCCTCCAAACAAGAAGCGAAAATGATGAATCTGGGTGGAAAGGCTAAAGGTAGTTACCACCTCTACCTGAGAGGAATTGCCTCCAGTGTTGGATCGAGCCATTAGACATGTGTATAGTCTAGATGAACCGAGGATAGGGTATTATCCAACAATGGATAGATGGAGTCTCGAGAACCTTCCATTGTAATTACAAAATAAATCTATAGGTTTGAAATATAAATTATGACATTACATAGGCTCAAAGGTTAGCTCAATTGGTCGAATCCCTATTGTTAAAATACCTTGCCAATTGGAAGGTCACAAGATCAATTCTCCTCGACGCCCTTGGGGTTAGGCTTAGCTAGTAGGTCGTGGAGCTTGATCCCCTTTGTGGTTGATCAACTCAGTTCTTTCCTATGGGAAAAAAAATTATGAAACTATGAATAAATTACCAAATCCAACGACAAAGTTATAACCATCAGAAAAATTTCACATATATGGAACAATCGACAAGAGTTAGAATATTATGTGACAAAAATCACATTGATTAATTATAGGTTAACCAAAGAAGATGTGAAGAATTTCAGGTTGTAACATTTACACATGACTGTTGTAACATATGTATCGTATGAAGGTTGAACTCACAAATTTCTTAATGACAAAATGACAATATAAATGTCAACAAGCAATTAAAAGGCTAAGTAAAAAAGACTTTCATGTATGTACATTTGAAAAGATGGTTTGAAATTTATACTATAGTTTAAACAATAAAATAAATAATATTTTTGTTTGGAAAGAGGAATAATACAACAATAATGTATATCGAGAGTGAAAGAGAATTGAAAACAAAAATAAAATAAAAATATCCTATTTCTTATATTATGCTAGGATTGATGTCATTGCAATGAGGGATGTGGAAAATACATCATGAAATTGTTCAATTTTATATGTGGCTTCTCAATTTCTACTACAAAGTGACAACACCTTTGGGCCAAATTTCCATCTAGATGAATATTGACTACCTTTATCCAGCCTTAAAACCGTAGGAATGCATTATCTAGGTTGTCAATCAAGTTTAATGTGCACTTCTCAATTCCTATATGTGTTGTATGATTTTGTGAAGGAGGAAGATTCCTACCACACCCCATTATTGAATTTTTTCCACTCTTACTTGAGATCCCTCTCCCACTCTCCATGTAAAATAAGAGCCAATGACTAGAAAGGCGACTGCCATTTCCTTCCACACTTCCTTTCCATTATAATCTATCCGAAGAGAGCTCTTAGAGCGGTTTGTTTTTGTATAAGAATAATTTTCCATATGATCCAATTTTTTATGACAATCCATAACATTTTTCCTACTAGAGCTTTAATAAGAAAATGGATTCTCGTTAACCCCTAATCCCATAGGGATTTTGGATTTACATTCCTTTTCCACTTGATAATTATTGTTTAAAATTGGTTTTAAAGTTGGAATTCTAACAGCTTAATGTTATAATTTATGATGAATCAATTTCCAAATGTTAAGAGAAGGTTTGAAGTTTTATTCGTGTTCTTGTTTCTAGAGAGCCTAACTCATTCGCTAAGGATAATTAGTTATAAAAATAATCTTTTATATTGTAGGAAGGTTTGTTTTTTAAGCAAGAGTTCAATGGAATGGCTCATTTATTAACTTTTGGAAGTGTTTTTTATTCAAAATTAGTGTGTAAAAAAGTTGGTATAATATTTTTGCATTATTTTGTTTTTTCTATTAATTTTTTTCAAAAGTAGATAAACAAAATGTATTTTGTTAAAACATCCTTCAATAAGTTTAGGAAAAATGTATTATGTAATAATAAAATGAAAGTGAAGACATGTATAAAATAATTCTAAAAACTATCTAATTTTTAAGCTTAAAATGAAATTTAATGTATATTCTAATTATATACTTAAAATATTGAATTTAGTTTAATTTTATTTAAAAAGAATGCCTTAGAATACTTTAATTTAATTTAATTTAAAAGTAATGTCTTGAAATACTTTATTGTGGGTAATTGTTAGTTGGTTACATCAATTCTTAATATGATTTTTTATTTTTTTAAAACCCAATAATAGCATTGTATTATTATCAAAATATGGATTCAAAGCTAGAACATTTACAAAATCCATCCTATTATGATACTTTTTATGAACTATTCTGAACAAATGCTTGTCATATACATTATAGAATATTCCTAGAAACAACTTAAGCTTATACACTTATAGAACTTTCATCAAAGTCAAGTGAGATTATTTGAAAATTGAAGGGTCATCTTTAGAAGCTTCTTCCATCTTTTAGACATTGATGTCCTCAAACTATAGCTCTTGTTCCACTTCTCTCTAGCCTTATTCATTATGTTTCCTCACTGGTATTTAAATATTTCTAGATTACATTTACCCCCAACTAATTTCTGGCCTCCACCATTGTGAGTCTGATATCCATGGAACCTCAGACTCTAGTGCTCCTTGCAGTTTCTCAAATTTCCTTGGCATTTGTTCATATTTTTTTTTCAAATACTGCTAGATGTTCCCAAATTTCTTTTTCTACCAGGTCACTCAATTTCCTCATGGAATTTAACATATTATCTACAGACTCAACCATATTAACATATTATCTATGGACTCAACCATATTTCCAGTAGTTGATTCATCGACTCCTGTGTCATTGAAGCTCTTTGAGAAAGTGCAATATGTCTCACAATGTCTATTATTGTAGGCTACCCTATATCACTTGTAGTGTTAGAACGATATTGCTAGTCCTTTTATTAAAGATGGAAAGAAATATCAACCTGAGCCACTTTCTGGATCACCAGTCAATGGAATTTAATTACGTCAAGACCAAATCCAAATAATTTGGTAGAGAGTACCTATTGGAAAAACTGGAAAGAAAAGAAATGAATTAAATTAACCAGAAACTCACACGTGAGAAAGATGCACCTGGAGACTGCACAAACTGGATCATATACTCTCATATTCAATTAATCAAGGATGAGACAATAAATACATCTCAAAAGAATAGGGAGGTTAAAACAAACTCCTACAACCTAGGAACTAATCCTAACTTAAGGAGTTACTTTACAACCCTCTAACCATTTCTCCATTAATACAATATAATATTAATTATTTTCAACTCTCCCACTTAATGGAGAAAGGATTATCCTAAAATCCTAACATCCCCTAAAGAATTCAAGCTTCACTTTCCCAAGAGGCTTTGTAAAAATATCAACGATATTGTCACATGTTCTACAATATTCAATTAATATTTATTTTGACTCGATTCTCTTACAATATTCAATAAATATCTCGTGTTCTTATGAAACACTAGATTGTTCACCAACTTAATGGAACTCTCGTTGTCATAATTGATAATGGTTGCTTCCTTTTTCTCTTCTCCTGCATCATTGTTAGGTCCCTATATTACTATTGTAACCCCTTATTATTATTAGTGCAACCCCCTTATTCTATTGTTGTGCCCATGTAGTACCCATATTGTTATTATTGTGCCCCATAGAATCCCACTATTGTTATTGTTGTGCCCTTAAATTATTATTGTTATGTTGGCTCTAATTATATTATGACCCCTTAGACTCCTATATATAGAAAGTAGGTCTTGTCATTGGTATCATCCAATAATTGTTCATTTGTGTAATGTAAAGGAGGTTACCCCCTCGAAGAGTCTTATTTTGAAGGCGTTGATCTCTCTTTTCTATCTTTTTGTGAGTTGGTTTCATAACATTTCGTATCACAACTTTGGATTCTAGGGTTTCGCTACTCCAAATAGGCCTTCGTCGAATTCTATCTATAACGTTTTTTCTGCGAAGTTTCAGAAGATAAAAAAATATTAGAAAAAATTGTTTGAACCACGGGTCCAAATTTCATATATTGTCTCGATATCGTTTCAAAGATATGATCTGAGGAAGTTAAGATTTTTGCAAGCTCTAGAATTCTATCTCAAACATGTCATCATAGCATTGTAGCTATAATTTGTTTTCTACGAAGTTTTAGATTCTAAAATTAAAACCCATTTGAGCCAAAATCTTGTTGAAGCTCAGGCCTGAATTTTAGATTTGCCTTGGCTACATTTTCGGAGATATGGTCCAAGACATTTAGGGTTTCTAAAAGCCCCCGAATTACATCCCAAATAGGTGACCTTGGTAAAATCGTCAAAACTCTCTCTCAGAGCATCTGATTCCAATTTCCTAAAAAGTCACAGAAGGAAGATGGACTATTGTTTGTTTTGAATCAGTTTTAAAACCTAAGGTAGAAATAGTGACATGTGGAATGTCATACAAGTTAGATCTACTAAACCAGTCTATAATTAGGTCATCGCGAGTGATTGGGCATAACTTTTTCTTCAAAAATCTAGTTGCAATCAGACTTGTGGGGTTAGAAATATGACTCAAAGGGATATCATAAGCTGATAGTTCAGAACTTAAACATCCAAAATTACAGAGTTATAGTCATTTCAAGATCGAGCTACTATAATTAAAAAAAAAAGTGATATCAGGAAGTTTGATGGCGAGGATCCGATAAATTGGATAATATAGATGGAGCAATATTTTGATCTACATGAGGTGCAACTATTGCAAAAGGTACATATTGCATCTTTATATTTAGAACTGAATCAATTTTTATGGTATAAAGGGATTTTTCTCGTAAACCACTTGTCACGTGGTCAATTTTAATGGAGGAAATGATAGCACATTATGAGGATACAAAGAGAAACACCATCTTTAACCAAATGATAAATCTCAAACAAAAGGGTTCAATGGAAGAGCACATTGAGGACTTCCAAAAATTGAATATAAGGGTAAATGATATTCCAGAGAAGCAAAGGATTGATGTATTCATATGGAATTTAAAGGATAACATTCAACATGAGGTTCGTATTTGGGAACCTGACTCATTGGAGAAGGCATTCAGGTTGACAAGAAAAATTGAAAGTGAAACTATGGAATCAAGGAATCCCACCACTCACAACTATAAATATGGAAGTGTTTTTGCTCCTAGCCTTCCACAACCTACAAGGCTTACACCACAACAATTGGAAGAAAAAAGAGAAAAAGGGCTTTGTTACATTTGTGATAGAAAATACACTAAAGGTCATAAGTGTAATGAGAAGAAATTATTTTACATAGATTGTGAAGAGGAGGAAGAAAAGGATCAACAAACATCCAAAGAAGAGGATATACTCTAGGAACCAACCCCAAAGAAAAAATAAATGAATCTGGCCATATCTTGTAAAGCAATGGCAAGAATTACCACTTCTCAAACTCTCAAGATAGAAGGACATATCAAGAAGAAAAAGGTTCAAGAAGTGAAAGATCACATTGAGAAAGAAAAAATGAATCTAACCGTATCTTGTAATGCATTTTCTAGAATTACCACTCCTCAAATTATCAAGATAGAATGACTTATCAAGAAGAAAAAGGTAATAGTTTTGATTGATTCGGGCAGTAGCCATAATTTTATTCATTGTAAGATAGCCAAGGAATTGAATTGCTTCCTATATTGAGCACCAGATTGTCAAGTGATGGTTGCAAGTGGAGGAACAATAAATTGCTTCGGAAAGTGCCATAATATCAAGTTATCCATGGGAGAATATGTATTGAATAGCCCGACGCTTTACATTCTAATGAGTGGTGTTGATTTTGTACAAGGAGTCCAATGGCTACAATCCTTGGGTACAATAGCTTTTAATTTTCAAGAACTTTTGATGAAATTTTCTTTGGAAGGAAAGGAAGTTGAATTAAGGGGTATCACGGGGAAAGCAGGAAGGATAATCATCTCTAACAAAATGACAAAGCTTCTAAAGAAAGAACAAAGAGGCGTAATTGCACAATTATGTTCGCTAGAGGTTCCCACATTGAAATCATATATTTCTTGAGATCTCCAAAAAGTCTTGGACAATCATTCCAAGATATTTGAGACTCCCAAAGGCCTCCAACCTATTCATGATCATGATCATTCTATTCATTTTATTCAAGGAAGAGTTCCTCCAAACATGAGGCCTTACAGATATCCATATGCCTAAATGAGTGAAATTGAACGTATGGTTTCCAAAATGCTAGAGGTTGGTATAATTATCCAACCCAATTCAATAAATGAAGCAAGGGATGAATGGAAGAATGACAAAGTAGGGTGGGAACTCATTCAAAAGTTGTAGAAGATCCCAGTTCGAACAATATTGCGAGAACTTGACAAGGAAGGAAAAATCATATTGGAACTTGAAGAAGACACAGAACCGAGAAATCGACAACTACTAAATCGATCAATTTCAGAGTATCTCATCAAGTGGAAGAACTTACCCACTGAAGATTCCACATGGAAGGATTATAATTTTATACAAAATCATCCAAAACAACTCAAGTATTGAGGACAACACTTTTTGAAGGACATGGGCATGTTAGGTCCCTCTACTACTATTCTAACACCTTATTGTTATTAGTGCAACCTCGTTATTATATTGTTGTACCCATGTAGTACCTATATTGTTATTATTGTGCCCCATATAAGCCCACTATTGTTATTGTTGTGCCCTTAGATTATTATTGTTATGTCATCTCTGATTATATTATGACCCCTATATGTAGAAATGAGGTCTTGTCATTTGTATCATCCAAGAATTGTTCATTTCTGTAATGTAAAGGAGGTTGCCCCCTCGAAGAGGGTTATTTTGAAGGTGTTGATCTCTCTTTCGTATCTTTTTGTGAGATGTTTTCATAACAATCATGGAGAAGCCTCCTCAACCAAATAGATTCACATGTCACTGCACATACAGCTTGGTACTCGAATTCACCTGAAGATAAAGACACTGTGCCCTGCTTTTTGCTGCTACATCGTATTACCACGGCTCCAATACTGAATGCATAACTGGTGATAGATCGTCGATCATCTAGGTTACCTTCTCAATCAGTGTTTGAAAAACCTGTTAAAGTAACATCATATGTATCAATGTATAAAATACACTAATAAAAAATACCATGAAGATACCTCAGTACATGTTTTGCGCTACTCAATGAATTTCAAGAGGTTTAGACATAAAATAGCTCATCACACTAACAAATTATGCTAATTTTGGTCTAGTTGTAATCAAATATATTAGAATACCAACTAGTTTCCTATACAAAGTATAATCCACCTCATTAGAGCCATCGTCTCTGCACAATTTTAGGTTTCACTGGAAATGTATTGATTTTGTCTTACACTATTCCATCCTAAACATTTTGAGGAGTCCTCTAACATACTTCTCTTGAGTAAGTAAAGTCTACTAAGAGTCTCTCCACACTTCCAGACCTAGACAATAATGTAAACTTCCAAGGTATTTCATCTCAAAAACCTATGACATCTCGGTTTTGATTTCTTTGATTAATTCATATGTACTACCTATTATAATCATGTCATCCACATACAAGGAAATCAAAATTATCTGCCCCTCTTCATCATACATGGTATATAGATTTGGATCATTCTTACTCTTATGAAAACCATGATGTAAGAAAAATGAATCAATATTCTCATACCAAGACCTCGATGCCTGTATTAAACCATAAAGGGGCTTTTTCAATCTACAAACTAAATGATCCTTCCATTGTTTAGCAAACCCTCCAGGATGCATTAAATAAACCTCTTACTTTAAATCACCATTTAAAAATGTAGACTTAACATCTAACTAGTGTAGCTTGCACTGATGTTTTGTAGCTACAACAATTAACATTCTAATAGTATTAAGTTTGTGTACAAGAGAAAAGGTTTCTTCATAGTCAATTCCCTCTTTTTGTGAATAACCCTTTGCTACCGGTCCGGCTTTAAACTTTTTTATACTCCCATCTACATTAAATTTATGTTTGTAAATCCATTTTCAACCTGTTGTGGCCACCAACAACCCCCCTCTTTGTTTGATATTAGCAATAACACCAATCAAATGGGGACCCTTAATAGAAAATCCAAACAAACATTTTATGAAAATTTTTGTATTCAACTCCTTAAAACTTTATCGCATCGCGAGAAAAGAATGAAACGTTTTTTTATGAGCATAATAAACTGCGAAGAAGCGATGCAAGATTCATCGCATCGCATTCATTATGAAGCACTCTTAAATGAAAAAACTTAAGAAATCTCCGACTACCGATATGCGACGTCGCATAAAGCAACATCGCGTAAGCAGCACACAATGATTGAATGACTAAATGCGATCTGCGATCTACGATGCTGCGATCTGCGATGTTGTGATGCGACTCGCAGAAATCACCCATCGCGAATTTTCCTCAGCGCAGTATTCAAGGAAAGTTGTCCGTTAACCAAAATTGAGCGCGCGTCTTAAAAGATATTAATGATTGTACGCCAAAGTATTCAGGAAGGACAGTTTTATGTTTTTCGAAGAGTCAGTTCGCTATGAGTGTCATGATTATGCATTCATAAGAGCTTAAAGCTTTCATGTCAATCTTTATTATCATTACTCTTTTCCTTTGCGTAAACTCTAAGACAGGAAATAACATGAAGCAATGTGCAGGAAACATCTAAGGAAAAGGGGAAAGCGTCAATGCTCGAAGAACAGAGAAGAGATCCCTTCAGAAACGGATGCCGCATGTGACAGGACCACAGATTCTAGAGTATCACTCAACAGATGTTGATGTCAATAGGCCATCTAAAGCTCAGAGTCAAAGGCGCACAAAAGCAGCATGTTTACAAAAAACCCTGAAGCTTACGCACCAGAAAAGCCCAGAACAAAGAAAGGAGGCAGTTTTCGATGCAGAAAATTATTCAGAGAGTAAAGTCCCTAACTTGTTCAGTCATTCGCAAGGCCGGAAACCAAAATAGCGAAAGCAGAATCGGTTTGAGAGAAATTTAAGTCATTACCAAGTATACACGCAGTGAATACGCCCAGCCAGACGAAGAT
Organism: Pinus taeda; assembly: GCA_000404065.3. Lineage (NCBI taxonomy): Eukaryota > Viridiplantae > Streptophyta > Pinopsida > Pinales > Pinaceae > Pinus > Pinus taeda. The sequence continues at coordinate 84,960 of APFE030676317.1, read as the reverse complement.
TCTCGAAAATATCTTCTAGTTTACCAGAAAGTGGTGCCAGCGCTTGTTATTTCTATTTTTATAGCTCAAACGAAAGTAGAAGGCGACCAGCCAACTCTTCCCAGTCGAATGTTGCATACTTGTAGCACTAAGGAGTAAATACAGAAATAGTTTAGAATTAGATTCAATTTTTAGAAATAGTTTTGCTTTATCAGAAGGGCGGTCATTTAAAACCGTATCCCAAATTTATGTAATTAAGTTAATTAGTTAGCAGTATTTAAACCCTTCTCAGGCATTTAGAGAAGGGTCCAGAAATTTGTCAAAAACTTGTCCTCAGAACATGCACTTCTACACCCTCAGAGGAGGTTTTGATGAATGGATGGATCGATATTTATTAATGTTTGCATTTGATGTCTGCTACTGATGTTGCACTTTTGTACTCTTAGTAGATGTTAGAACAAGTAGAGATAAATCGTTTTTTGCTTGAAGTTTATGAGTAGGATTAGTCATAAATGGTACTTTTATCTCTTGGCCATTTCTGCTTATATTCTTAAAGTGATTTACAGTTTTCAGTTGTTTATATGTTATTGCATGAATGTATGAGTTACCATTTGGCACTTCTGTATGGTGGAGTCATTTATTTATGTCTGATATATGAATAAATTATTATGCGATATGCTTTTCACAACTGTTTTGCTTAACTTCTTATGCAAAGTGGTTTATCTTAATTGATTTCTATTCTTACGATAGCTGAATGATATTTATTACCAGTTGTTGTTTTAAATCTCTCTATATCGCATAATAGAAGATATACACCCCGGGTTAGCGTAGATTAGATGTGTTGTTTCTCATTAGATTAGAATAGCATAGACTTAGTTTAAAGAATCCGAATTAAATTAGCTTTAAAGTACTCTTAGATCAGCATCATCCAACTCTACACACACACACACACCCTTAGATTGGGAAACTGGTCCCATTATCCCCAGTCAGACTGGCTATACCAAACGGATAAGGAGCTGCCAACCAAGGTCTGGACCGGGTGGGTATCCCCCTTGTTGTCGACCCGATTTTCGGGGCTTCAACATATTTGGCGCTAGAAGGAGGGCCGCGAACTATGAATGGCACCTAAATCAAAATCTAAATACCATTATGAGAGTAAACCACCCTCATCAACTCCCCCGACTTCCCCAGTACATTTAAATCCAGAGTCAGAAGTCGCTCGAGTATTAACCGCTGCTACATACCCTAATATTTCAAACCAATCTACCATTGAACCCCCTGAAGTTCAAACTCTGATTCACAAACTCCAGGGATTTTCTATTTTTACACTGAGGTCTGATAAATCTCAAAGCAACGTGACTTCGCAGTACAATCCTGCTCATCCCCTGACCAAATTAAAGAGCGAAAAATTTGACATCCAGCCAACTGAATTCCCTCTCCCCACCAGGAAAAGAGCAAGGAAAACACCACAACAGTCTAACAGTGAGACTCTTTCATCTACATCGTCCATTTCAACTCCCTCACCGCGAAGTCAGCCACCCACATCTTCATTCCAAACCACTCATCCACCTTCCACAACCCCCCTCCTTCAATCATCTAAGATCATAACATCTTCATCTTCCCATCCTCAGGGATCACCCTCTGCACTTTCAATTACTAGCAGCTCAACAATGGTCCAGTCTCCACGGAACAACCCTGGAGCAGTTTTAATGCCTCCACCCCTGAGCCAAATACCGGCCCATCCTGAGAAATGGCTACCCAAATTCAATCCAGAAGCAGGCATGCTAGCTGAAGAGCACATTAACAATTTCATGCTTTCTGTCAATCTCAATGGAGTTACCAACGAGGACACTGTTGTCCGGCTTTTTCCCTATACAATGCAAGGAACAGTCGGGTCATGGTAATTTTCATTACCCTCTGGATCTATCACAAGTTGGGACATTTTTCAAAATCAATTCCTCACCAAGTTTGGTGATGACAGATCATCGACAACGTTAATCAGTGACCTATCCAATCTTAAAGCCGAGGCTCGAGAACCCATCAAAGATTTCAATTTACGGTTCAATAAAATCCTCAACAAAATTCCCACTACTTCCCAATCCAGCGAAGAAGTACGATGTGAATGGTATATTACGGCCTTACCATCAAACTTAGCAGTCTTCGTGGATAGGGCAAATAAAACAACTTTAGTTGAAAACCTAACAGAGGCGATAGCAGTAGAGAAACGCGTAATAGCCCTGGAAAAGAGATCTGCGATAAAGGAACGCAAATCTAAAAAAGTCACCTTCAAGGAAGACCCCAAGAAGAAACAAACAAAAGATCCTTTCGATTTGGAAGGATTGCAAAAAGTATTAAAGACCATGTCCAATGAGATGATTGACATAAAAAAACAGGTGGCAGAAACTTCTTCAAAAAATCCCTACAAAGCTTTTAAAAGAGGCCCTTCAATGGATGTGAAACCACCCAACGCTATCTCAAATGTTGAACCCGAAGAAGAGGAAGAAGAAGAGAGTACCACTGAAGGGCAGACCGATGACGAAGAAGTTGTGGAACTACAAGGAATGTGGCATTTCATCCTCCCACAAGAAGAAGATCAAGAAGCATTTCCGGTTAGCACACGAAGCAAAAATCAACTTGATCCTCCCCAAACTACCCCTAAGCAGAAGGGCGCAAGCCCTGCAGCAAAAGAAAAAGTCGCAACAAAGAAAGCAACCGCTAAAGCGACTCAATCTAGCCCAGTCCAACCAGATCAAACACCTCCATCGAGAACACTAATAGTGTTGGATGAAATGGAATACAATATTATTGATGACATGAAAAAGACTAGGGCTAATATCACTCTTTATGAATTGAGCAAATTGAAACATCAACAGAAGATAATGATGAAAGAATTACATGTTGTGACTACTACATCTTTGCCTACAACTGTAGCTTCCCACAACATGGGAAGACCTCCAACCAACACGACCAATAAGATTGATCTAAATGACATCGCCTTGATTGGAGGAAGATCAAGATCTCACACTCCCCCTTTTCTTCTCACTTATAAAATTTTCAATAAAAATGTGCACAATTGTTTGGTAGATTCTAGGGCTTCACGAATATTTTACCCAGATCAATATGTGCCAAGTTGAATGTTCAACCACAAAAATCTGCAGTGCGCATAGTTCAGCTGGATCGATCTCAAGTCGAAGTGATTGGCGAACTTAATCAAGTCACCATAAGATTGTCGTCTAATCTGAAGGTATGTCAGCTTATTGACATTCTAGTAGCTGATATCCCAAAATTATATGGCTTAATTCTTAGCAGGGATTGGTCCGAAAAACTCCATGGATACTTCTCAACCGACTGGTCGCACATGTGGTTACCCTACAATGGTAAACCGAATCAAATAAAGGTTGAACGAGAGTTACACCAGAAGTACATAGTAACGGAATTGGAGGGAGAAAATGAAGCAATAGCATATAACAGTAGCATCATAGGCAATTACTCTGTAGATTCTTTCCTCGAAAATTTCAATGCTCATACATCACCTTACTTAGAAAATTCAGTTTTGTCCCAAGTCGAATTTTTCCCAAACTGATAATTCAAAGTGTGTTAATTTTGTAGAGAAACCTATAAATACATCTTTGTTTTGGAAATTGTATTTTGATGGCTCTAAATCTAACGAAGGAGCAGGAGCAGGATGCGTTTTGATTAGTCCAGAAGGAAATAAGACCATGCTTACGTGTAGACTTGAATTCGATTGCACAAACAATACAGCGGAATATGAGGCCTTGGTGCAAGGCCTATACAAAGCAATCGGGTTGAACGTCAAGTATCTTAAAGTCTTCGGAGACTCTGAGATTGTCGTCAAACAGGTACGTAAAACCATACATTGCCTATCAAGTCATTTGAAACACTATCAATCTTTAGTACAAGATCTGACTGAGCATTTCATAGCATTCAATATTTCGTCAATCCCAAGACTCCAAAACGCGAGCGCAGACCTTTTAGCTAACATAGCCTCTAGACTCATTCCCTCCGAAGATTTTAGTCCAGATAGATTCTCAATAGAATTAATCTTTAGATCGTCCATCCCTGACAACATTACAAACTGGAGAGTATTCAATGACGATCCTGATATTGTACATTTCCTCACTTCTGAAGGATCCTACTCCAATCAAATAATTGACAAAGACCATCACGATCAACAAATACAACAAAATAGCAATGATAATGCTATACCTAAATCGGTGGTTAAGTTGGAAGTCTTATACGATTTGAAAAGTCGGTTTAAAAGATCTACTAATTCTAAGCTCTACAGTTCAACTCTGGACTACGAATTAGTAAACCTGGGAACCGATGATAAACCACAAAACGTTAATCTAGGCCACGGCCTAGCCCCTGAAGAAAAACTAGCATATATTCATCTTTTGAGACAATACAAAAATGTTTTT
>APFE030676317.1:0-76132 GCA_000404065.3 Pinus taeda | reverse complement strand
AAAATATATAGAATAAATATGAAAGGAAAATAATAAATTTTGTGGAATTTTTTTTCTAAAAACTACGATTCTGGTATAAAAACATATATTTGCTATACATACTAGGATTCTAGTGTATTGATCTAGCTGAGGTTTTGATGTCATGGGGGCTTTGGCATATAGCTCTAACAAAGGTTTTCATTCTAAGACTCTGATCTTCTCAAAGTTTTGATTCAAATATCCAAGAGATTCTCATCTCACGGAGTTTTTGATTTCGCTAGCTATATGTTGTGGAAAGTTTGTAAATTGTGATTTGGGCGTATTGATCTTGCTTGGGCTAGGCTGAATTATCAACTAGATCTGTGTATTTAAAAATCACTCGTGAACAATAGAAGTTTCACACTATATATATGTATATATACTATATTTATATATAAAGTATCAAACTTTTTTTTTAAGTTAAATATATCAGAAATTAGTTATATATATATGCAATATATTCACTTATCTATTAGAAGGCAAAGGGAGCAAATCTCTCAACTACGAAAAAAACAATGTACACCTGAAAATATGCTCTTTGCTAAAATTGATCGTTAAAATAAATGCATACTGATATTAATTTTGTTAAAAAAAATAATTGATTTATATTACATTTGAGATAGAATACTCATTATCCCTTTAAAAAATGAGAAATCTGCGAATCTCTTTGACTCTGATATTCTTGATCTTGAAAATTCATTGATTGCAAGGGATTTAATTGTCACTTTAAATATGGACGAGATTTGGGGCAGCAACAAGAAGGACCCTCTTGCTGAAAGAATTAAAAATGAACTGATAAGGAGGAATTTACATTCTCCTTCCCCAAATGCTCTCAATGCTCCCGACATGGGAAAATGGCAGAATCGAGAAAGCTTATATTGCAAAGACACTGGATAGGTTTATTCTCCATGCTAGTTTGATTGACAGTATGGGCATGCCATTCTCATCAATTGAGAATGTCTTCATTTCAGATCATAGACCGATCTTATTAGGCTGGAAGGAAATGGAAGGAAAAGGGTTTCAGGGAAGGATATTCATTTAAATTCAATAGATCATCCCTGGAAGTTCTGGCTTTTAACGACCTTATAAAAAAAAACATGGAATGAGATGGTGTCCTCTAATCCTTCTTCGCTTTTGATGACATTCAGAGACAAAATGGCTCATATGCGTAAGGTGGTAAAAGAAAAAGAATGGAAATATGACAAAAGGAAATCCAACAAAAAAGATCTCAGGAAAGTTTGGAAGGCTGCTTATCATCTATCCTTCAAAATGAGGTATCTCATAAAGGAGTTACAAAAGAAGAAAATAAAAATCTTAGAACAAGAGGAATCTTTCTTGAGGTTGAAAAGTAGGGTGATCTGGTTAAAAGAAGGGGATAAGAACAAATTTTTTTTTCATAATTTTGCAAATGCCAGGTGTGAAAAGAATTCCATATGGAAGATAAGAGATGGAAGAGGCGGTTTCCTATATTCTCAACAGGAAATATCAAATAAAGTGGTAAACTTCTTTGAAAAACAGTACCAAAGATCTGAAGGATGCAGGTTCCAGGACATTCTATGGGGCATTGAAGTGTTTCCTCAGATGTTAGATGAGGATACAAATGATAAAATCTTTCAGCCAGTCTCTGAGGAGGAATTGCTAAGAACTATGAAATCTTTTAAAAGAGATAAATGTCCAGGGCTGGACGACTGGACAATAGAATTCTTCATTCACTTATTTGACCTCATCAAAGTTGATTTATTAAGAATGGTAGAAGGTTCCAGGATTTCGGGCAATATCAACGAGAAGACCTCTTCCACTAATATAGCACTCATTCCGAAGAAAGAAAAGGCGGAGTCATTCATGGACTTCCGGCCGATCTCTCTGTGTAATATTTCTTACAAAATTATTGCAAAGGTTATTGCAGAAAGAATTAAAACAACTCTGTCCAAATTCTTAACTAAAGATCAGCACGCTTTTTTACAAGGGAGAAACATTCTGGACGCGGTGTCAAGTACACAGGAAGGTCTCTCTGCTATTCACTCCAAAAAAAGGGATGCAATCATTCTCAAGGTCGAGCTTCGCAAGGCGTACGACTCCCTCGATTGGGGATTCATAAGGTGTTTACTTGCAAAGGTTGGCTTAAGAGCTAGCATGACAAACTGGATAATGGCATGTGTAGAGAAGTGAATTATGCGGTGATCATTAATGGGATCCCATCTTCCTTTTTCCTTGCCTCCAGAGGTCTTTGTCAAGGCTGTCCCTTATCCCCTCTCTTATTCATACTGGTGTTGAATTCTCTCAGTCTCCATATCAACAAGGCCGTAAAGGAAAATAGGTGTCATCCGTTAAAAATTTGCAGGAGCATCTCGATCTTTCATAATCTATTTGTTGATGATATTATAATGTTTGGAATCCTGTGCAGACTAACATGGTTATGTTTCTATGGAATTCTTAAAAATTTTCAAAGGGCAACAGGTCTTCAGATAAACAATGCTAAGTCAGTCATCTATCACAATGATATCCGCCAGGATGAGGTTGATTGGTTATCGGCTCTCTTTGGAATTAAGGCACAAACTATCAATCTCGGAATTAAATATTTGGGCTTTCAGTTAAAAGCATCTAGTTACACAAAGGCGGACTGGCTGTGGATCACAGATAGATACTACAAGAGGATATTGGCTTGGGAGTATAGATGTCTTACTCTAGCAGGAAGAGTGATCCTTGCTCAGTCGGTGTTAAACCAACTCGCAGTTTATTGGACTCATTTATATTTCCTTCCAGCGAGCATAATACAGTCAACGAATAAGCTCTCTGCAAATTTTATTTGGGGCGGACAAGCGGGGAAAAAGAAATATCACCTCACAAAATTGTCCAATATCTCTATGCCAAAGAGCAGGGGAGGCTGGGGTCTTTTAGACTTTAGGAATTTCGGAAAGGCATTGCATTGTAAAACCCTGTGGAGAGGCATTTATGGAGATGGTCCTTGGAGCAACATAATTTGAAAGAAATACTTGGGCATGAAGGACATATCTTTCTGGTACAGAAAAGAAAGAATCGGATCTTCAATAGGCTCTCCAATATGGTTAGGCATCCGAAAGATTGAAAGATATTTCTTGAAAAATTTAATCTAGCGATTCCAATCCGGCAAAATGATCCTCATTGGGAGAGATCAATTTATGAGTGGCACTGAGGTGATCGATCTACCTCATCCTTTATTGAATTTTATTCATAGGAAAGGTTTTTTTTATTGGGACAGCCTGATCGCAGGTTGGCAGGGTCCGATCCCTCTCTAGAAGGAAGCAGGAAGTCTGGGGATGCCGGTTGATATTGCTCTTCAATGGGACCATATCAGAACTCACCTCAGGAACTGCGGCATTCTTCGCTCGGCGGAACAGGACTGCCTCGTGGAGAAACTCGAAAGGGATGTCCTCCATTCGTGTAAAAGATGTTTACCAAGAATTGAGTGGCCTAAAGCAGTCTCAGCTCAGCCCTTCATTCCCCCCCATCTTTTGGAAATTTGGCTGCCCTACAAAAATAATATTATTCTCATGGTCGTCTTTCCACAATAGAAATCTTTCTTGGGAAAACTTAAGGAAGCGAGGATGGCAGGTCCTGGCTTTTGTCCTATCTGCAGGTCAGCAGAGGAAAACAACTTTCACCTTTTTCTAAATTGCAAGATATCTCAGCAGCTTTGGAAATCATTGGAGGACTGCTATGGAATGCAACATATGTCCCACGCCTCTATTATGGAAGCGTTTCTATGGTGCAGTAATCAAAAGGAGTCATGGAGATAAGTGTTCATTATCACTTTTTAGAGTATCTGTGTTTACTGTTTTAAATAACTTTATGTTTCTCAATAATTTAAATCCGTCTATAAATTACAAAAAATGTTACTAGGGTCTTTCAAACAGACTATATTATTTAATAGTTAATAATTTAACTTTTCAAAAATGATTCTATCTCCTTTGAATTTATCTCCTCTGAATTTAAACGTGTCATGAGAAAATACATATTTTCTATTATTCAAATTTATCTTACAGAATTTAATTATTTTTATATTGAAACTAAAAAAAATAACGAAACACATAGTATCTAAATAATGAATAAAAATAAAAATAAAGATCAAACTTCAATTGAAGTACAGTTTTAAAAAGAAAATCCATCTCTAAGAAATTTAATTAACAGGTAGAAGTTACCGTCAAATATATACGATAGGAGGCTGTTTCATATTTCCAAGTTGTGGAGAATTCCTGCACATTCAATAGTCTCATTGACTTTAAGGGTCGCTGTTTCATTTTCAAGGTTGGTTCTCTGGGTTTTCCCGGTTCCCACATTCTCTAGGTTGGTTCTCTAGGTTTTCCTTGTTCCCACATTCTGATTTTTTAGGTCAAGTCAATAGAGCCGGAACGTTGTCTTTTTCAATTGTGTTTTTGCGAGGTTTTAGGATTGAGTCTCTATCAACTCAACAAATTTCAATTAATACCATATCTCGAACGGTTAACATTAGTTTTATGATTCCCAAGTCGAAGTCCAAATCCCGGTACTCTCTTTTGTTTTTTACGGATTGTTTCAATAGCTATCCCTATAAAGAAATTTCAATTTTTCCAGGTCAAGTCAGGCGGCTAATTTCTCTCTGTGTATGTCTTTTCCTTGAATCTATATCAATGGCGCAAAATTATATATATGCACTTAGTGAGTAACACAACTCATATGCTTAGACTTTAAGGAATCGGAGCGCGAGAAATGGATCATAGAAGTGTTCTTCTTCTCATGATGTTTGTGGTCATGCCTGTATCAACTTTTGTTGATTGCTCTACCAGGACAAGGAAGCCATACATCCTTTCTGATACTGAAGATCATCGGTATATGTATGGATTAACTTCTGTTAAAAGTCCTTCGCATGATTTTGCTGTGGAAGGACGTAATTTGCTGGATAAAACTGAACGGGATACAACGGACGTGGAGGCTCTTTTGAGCATCAGAAAGGCCATCACGTTCGATCCATATGGATCTCTCTCCAGTTGGACGGCGAACAACTCTGATAACATGTGCTCGTGGAATGGTGTTCTCTGCAGACAACAGACCAAAAGAGTGATTGCCATCACGCTTGAAGGATTAAGATTGCAAGGTACTCTGTCTCCCTATCTTGGGAACCTCTCCCTTTTGTGCAGTTTCGATCTTTCAGACAATAATTTGACGGGAAGAATTCCATCTGAGATTGGGCAGCTTAAAGCACTGGTAACGCTTGACCTCCGTAATAATTTACTATGGGGTTCTATTCCAAAGTCCCTGTGTAATTGCACGCAATTGCAATGGATTGAACTTGCATCTAATAGCCTGACAGGGACTATATCAATGGAATTCGGTCGTTTGGTCAAGTTGGAAGGTCTCGACTTGGCCAGCAATAATCTGAGAGGAAATATTCCTAGTGCTATCGGCAACTGGACATCACTTCAATTCTTGTCTGTTTGGGAAAACAATTTGTCAGGGACTATACCTATAGAAATCGGTTTTCTGGGCAGACTGGAGCACCTCTCTTTGTTCACCAATAGTTTGAGTGGAAGTATTCCTACATCTCTGGGCAACTGCACTTCACTCATAGATTTGACTTTGCAAAGCAATAATTTGACGGGTCCAATACCAGTAGAATTTGATCATCTGGTCAAGTTGAAATACCTTTTCTTGAACAATAATCGTCTGACTGGAAGTATTCCTACTTCCCTTAGCAACTGCACATCATTCCAATGGATTTCACTTGTAGTTAACAGCTTAACAAGCACTATACCAGCAGAGTTTGGCCGTTTGGTAAAGTTGGCACACCTGGACTTGGGCGGTAATAATCTGAGTGGAAATATTCCAACTTCTCTGGGCAATTGCACATCACTACAATTCTTGTCTGTCTGGGGAGGCAGTTTGACAGGGACTATACCAACAGAACTCGGTTTTCTGGGCAGATTGGAACAACTCTTCTTGTTCAGCAATGGTCTGAATGGAAATATTCCGACATCTCTGGGCAATTGCACCTCACTCCTACACTTGGCTTTGCAAAGCAACAATTTGATGGGTCCAATACCAGCAGAATTTGGTCAACTAAAAGTTCTCTTGCTACTAAACATATCTCATAACAGTATTTCTGGTACAATACCCGATACTATCACTGGTTTGGTTTTCCTCGAGTACTTAGATTTATCAGTAAATATTTTAGAAGGATCAATCCCTAGGTTCATCGGCAATTGCACTTCTTTATATATCTTTTTGGCCCACACTAATAATCTCTATAGTACTATCCCAGATAGCATCAGCAGTTTGGTTTTTCTTAAGCATTTAGATTTATCACTAAATAGTTTACAGGGATCAATTCCTATGACCATTGGCAATTGTATTTCTTTACATACCTTTTCTGCCCATACTAATAATTTGTCCGGGAGTCTACCCATATCTTTGGCTAATTGTACCAACATTGCAATGTTGGATTTAAGGAAAAATAGGCTGTCAGGAGAATTTCCCGAGTCATTGAGAGCTTTTCATAATTTAAAAGTTTTAAATCTGGGTTACAATAAATTTTATGGTGGTATTCCCGAGTGGATATCAAATTTCACTAAATTATGTGTGTTGGATTTATCCAACAATAAATTTAGTGGAGTGATACCGTTATATCTTGAAAGGCTTCAAAGATATGCTAATGGATCTTAAAATGATACAGAGTATGAAGAAATGACAATTGACATGAAAGGATATGAGTACAATCTATCATATGTGTTGTCTTCCAACACAATATTTGATTTGTCTGGTAACAACTTCAATGGGACAATCCCTGCCAGCATAGGAAGTTTGAGTAACTTGAGATTGCTGAATTTATCTAACAATCAATTAGAAGGTTTGATACCTCCATCAATTGGTAATATATTTACATTGGAGCAATTGGACTTGTCCAAAAATAACTTGAGCGGAAAAATACCAGAGGAGCTCTCTTCATTACATTGGTTGGGAGTAATGGATCTTTCATCCAATAATCTTTGTGGGCTTATCCCAAAAGGAACACAAATTTCTGGTTTCAATACAACCTCATTTCAAGGAAATAAGTGTTTGTACGGGTGTCCTTTAGATCCGTGTAATGAAGATGTAACTCCATCTATAGATGATGACAATATTAGTAACAATTGTGAGAAGAAAGTGAGATGGTTGAATGCAGTCAATGAAAAGATGTCATTAACAGCATTAAATATTGGAGTGGGGATTGGAATTTGGGGAGTGATTAGTATATTCATCCTTTCAAAGAGAGCCAAAAATTGGGTATTAGCTTTGTCATGAAACAAACCAAGATCCTCTTATGGAATGTACCAATTTTCTGTGTAATCAAATCCTAAATGGTTTCATTTTATAATAAATAAAATAATGTTATCAAATTCCCATTAATATTTATGTGATGCTTTTATTTATTTTTATCTATAAAAATATATTTTTTATTTCATCACTGACCAAAATGAAATTTAAATATGAAAAGTAACCACCCTTCCTACCAATCCCATGAATACAATGGTTTCAGAGATGGTTCATAAGACATTACTTGCACCAAAGGTTCTGGCTCTGCTAATATGGACATAGCTTTTGGGTGCAGTTATTAGATTACCTCAGTTATGGTTAAATATGGGTGAGACTCCTCCTAGGCTTGAAATTCATTGTAAATACTCCACCAGTGAGGAAATTTTCAGTCTCACCAGCGAACAATCTCCCAAGCTGTCAAGAGAGGCATCCATGTCACATGGATAGATGGGGAATAGAGATAGGGAATTACTAACAGACAGAGAGGTCGATGCATTAATGAATAGAGTGGTCATGGCTACACACCTCGGACCAACACCCAAATTAATCAACATCTTTCAAATTAAAGGCCAATTACTTTGATCATTACTAACAGAAAGAGAGGTGGATGCATTAACGAATAGAGTGTTCATTGCTACACACCTCAGACCAACACCCAAATTAATCAACATCTTTCAAATTATAGACCAATTAGTTTGATCATAAGCTTTGCCAAGATCTATCTTCAGGAAAGGTGATTGCTGGCTCGTCTCTTGGCCCTCTTCAAAGCTTTCAATGTGGAAAATGCAGTGTTAGGAATATATCTCTGCTAAACAAACCCTATTTGCTATTGTCACACTACATACCAGGTAAATATCGAACAATTAGAAATCCAGAGAGATCCACTTGAAACTTACTGTTTATAGTGAGCAGCTTTTAATAATTCGATTTCCAGAGAGATCCACTTGAAACTTTCTGTTTATAGTGAGCAGCTTTTAATAATTCGATTTCCAGAGAGATCCACTTGAAACTTTCTGTTTATAGTGAGCAGCAGATAATAAATCAAAATTGGTTGTCTTTAGATTTAATGTCTTTGGAAGTAGAACATGAACAAATATATCAACTCTGCACATTTTCAGGTCCTAAAATTATTTATTCACCATCTGCTGGTCATCCAAATTTAAACTGGTCCTATTCAGTTTGGATGTTTGATTGGTCTAAGATATTGGAGCGTATTCTTTAAATTTAAATACGAAAACTATGAATCATTCCTACCAATCCCTAAAGATTCCTACAGATCCCTAATGATAATTTACCCAATTAACTTGTATTTAATTTATAATAGAACCATTTTATTTTATAGTAAATAAAACAACTTTGTAAAATATATAGAATAAATATGAAAGGAAAATAAGAAATTTTGTGGAAAGTTTTTTTCTAAAAACTACGATTCTGGTATAAAAACATATATTTGCTATACATACTATGATTCTAGTGTATTGATCTAGCTGAGGTTTTGATGTTATGGGGGCTTTGGCATATAGCTCTCACAAAGGTTTTCATTCTAATCCCACTGAGGTTGTCATCTCAAGAACATTATAGTATAATTCGAAGACTCTGATGTTGCAAAAGTTTTGATTCAAATATCCAAGATATTCTCATCTCGCGGAGTTTTTAATTTCGCTGAGGTTCTGATATCGCCGAGGCTCTAGCATATTGATGTTACAGGAGCGATTAGAGTTTGATAGGGTAATGTTGCAAAGCTATATGTTGTGGAAAGGTTGTAAATTGTGATTTGGGTTGCTTCGGCTAAGCTGAATTATCAACTAGATCTGTGTAGTTTAAACAATTCTGGTGAACAACGGAAGTTTCACAAAAAATATATATATATAAATAAAAGTAATCAACTTAGTTTTAAATTTAAATATATCAGAATTAGTTATATATATAATATATTCACTTATCTATTAGTGGCAAAGGACCAAATCTCTCAACTACAAAAAAAAATGTACACCTCAAAATATGCTCTTTGCTAAAATTTATCGTTAAAATAAATGCATACTGCTATTAATTTTGTTAAAAGAAATTAATTGATTTATATTACAGTGAGATAGAATACTCATTATCCCTTTAAAAAATGGAGAAATCTGCCGAATTAATAAAGGTACACATCACCAGTCTTTAATTAGCTTTGCGTGAGCCTGCGCTCAATCTTTGTATCTTCGTATAAAGAATTTCAGGATGCTCAGCAGTTCTCACGATGTTCAATAGAATAGTATTTAGCTAACAATATTTTCTTGAAATGAAATTTTGTTTATTTATTTATTTAAAAATTAAAACTTTTTAACCCCAATTCCAGTATAGATCAAGCCTATTACTTAATAAAATAAGTTTATATCTTTATTTTATTATTATATTAATTTGTTATAATAATAATCGTGGAGGATAGTCCACATGGGGTAGCTCAACCGGCAAGGGTCGTGGAAATGAAGTCTCACCGAACCGGAAGTCTTGGGTTCAAATCTTGGGCTACCCTACATAATGGACATGTAAATCGGAGAGTCCTACCCCAGCTTACAAAAAAAACAATAATCGTGAAGGATAATGTTTTTTTTTTATAGATATTATTTAGATTCAAATTACATTTTAATTATGAAATAAAACTTAAAGTTGTTGGATTTAGTTTTCTTTGAATAATAATAATGATGAGTTAGTAGAATTAATATTCATTTGTACACAACAATTAGTGATAACTATCCATATTAACAATTAATTATATCTAATATAAATTCATCTGTGGATCTAATAAGCATATCAAATCTCTTTATGTACAAACTTTTTTTAAAGTCCAAAACTTGAAAAAAGATATATGTGTTAAATGGTTTATAATTGGATCTTATTTTTGAAGAATAAGATTTTGTATATAAAAATGGAAGCAAATAAAGACATAAGCAATCTATGTGAATTCGGATCAAATAGCTTGTATCATTTTTTATCATCACAATAAGAAATAAATGTATATTTACTTTGCATCAAATTTTTTCTTTCACTTTTTGGAACATAGTAAATGCCTTGCATCCAAATACTCTTAAATCACTAAATTTTGGTTTATAGACATAAAATATATTAGATACAAAAACCATTAGAAACATTTTTACCTTGAAGCATCCTACATGCACATACTACTAGTGTTATGTTTTTCCTCTTAGTAACTCCATTTTGCTGAGGTGTATGTGGCACTGTAAATTGTTGTAGAATCTCATTGCTTTTACAATGTTAATTAAATGCGCTTTATTTATAGTCTCCTTGTTGATTAGAGCTAAGAATTTTGATGCATTTGTTGATTTTTTTTTCCACCATATTTTTGAATTATTTAAAGTACTCAAAAATATAACTCTTCTTTCCTATGAAACAGAGCCAGGTATGTACCTAGATCTATCATAAAAAAAATAAGAAAATACCATGCTCCATTAAGAGATATAGTTTGAAGAAGTCCACATAAATAAGTATGAATCAATTCAAATATTTTCTTTTGTATTTTCTCTTTATGTATAAGATATTCCTCTCTATGTTGTTTTTCAAGTAGAAAGTTATTGGTTATTTTGATGATAAAATACATACAAGTTGTTTGATTCCTATTCACATAGATTGCATACAAGTAGGGATGTAGTGTTTCATGAGAATGGACATGAAGGTGATAAAATGAATAATACTAGTATATGGCATGATACTATCAATGATTATGTCAAAATAGAAACAAGTGTTAAACAAGAATAGGAACAAACACAAGAACAAGTACATGTTCATGAAGCCCTAAGGGATAGCTCAGTGGGTTGAATTCCTGTTGCTAAGTACCTCGTTTATCGGGAGGTCACGCGGTCAACTCTCCTCGACGCCCTTGGGGTTAGGTCTTGCTAATTTCGCTGACAGGTAGATCCTTTTGGGTTGATCTACCTAGATTTTCCCATGCATGTAGCGGTCACTCAATGTTCGTGAACCACCCTTAAAAAAAGTACAGGTTCATGAGAAAGATGCCTCAAGCAATCATGCCACTCCAAGAAGAGAAGAAGAAGAAGAAAGAAGTGAAACTCCAAGAAGGTCATCACATCAAATTTATGCACTTATATGGTATAAATATATGCATTGATTTCTCATGTAATGAATGTTGTAGAACCTTCAAGCTATGAGGAATCTAAAGAATATAAAGAATGATGGGATGTTATGAATGAAGAATGTAACTCTATAATAAAGAATGACACATGGGAATTAACAAAATTTCCTAAAATAAAGTTCTCAGTATGATGAAAATGGTTGTACAACTCTAAGTTTAATGTTGATGGAAATATTGACAAGTATAAAGCTAGATTGGTTGCAAAAAGACATTCACGACAAGAGGAATTTATTATGAAGATACTTTTGCACTTGTAGCCAAGTTGAACACAATGAGAACCATTATTGCATTAGCCACAAAACATAATTGGAAAATGCATCAATTAGATTTCAAGTCTGCTTTTTGGAATGGTGAGTAAAAAGAAGAAGTTTATTTGGTTCACCCTCAAGGGTTTGTAAAGAAGGGACGGAAACATCCTGTTTTTAGGTTAAAGAAAAATTTATATGGTTTTAAACAAGCACGAAGATCTTGGTATGTGAAAATTGATTCTTTCTTTTATGAGAATGGTTTGTGAGAAGCAAAAGTGATCCTAACCTGTACGTCAAGGAAGAAGAAGAAGAAGAAGGGAATATTGATTTCATATCTTTATATGTTGGTGATATTATCATAATAGACAATGCATCCAAGTTGATTGAAGAAGTTAAAAGTCAATTGTCATAAGTAGTTGAGATGAAGGAACTTGGTGAATTGCATTATTGTTTAGGTCTTAAAGTTTGGAGGAAATTTGGTAAGACATTGACCAAAAAAATAAAATATATAGGAGAAATCCTTAAAAGGTTCAATATAATTGAGTGCAAGGAGGTATATACTCCTTTAGAAAATGATTGTAAATTTTATAGTGATGATGGAACTAAATAGGTGAATGGAACTTCGTATCGTCAACTAGTCGGAAGTCTGAACCACCTCATGATGTACCAGGTTAAATATAACATATTTTGTTAGCATTCTTAGTTGGTTCATGGCTAAGCCTTGTGAAAGGGACTAGAAAGCAACAAATAAAGTCCTTTGGTATCTCAAAGGAACACTTAATTTTGGTATTATGTATACTAATGAATTTGATAATGAGGTGGCATGTCATTCTGATTGAGATTGTGCTAAAAGTCCCTATGACAGAAAATGAACCTTTGGATATGTATTCAATATAGTATCTAGAGTCATATCATGGTGTAGCAAGAAATATCCAACTATTTCTTTATCATCTATAGACGTTCAATGCAAAGCCTTGACCAGTGCAACTTGTGAAGTTGCTTGGTTAAGGAGGAATCTTGAAGATGTTGGAGAAAAAAAAGTGGTCCAACAAGCATCAAATGTGACAACTAGAGTTCCGTTAAGTTGGCAAATGATACAATTTATCATGCTAGATTAAAATATATTAAAATCCAACGCCATTTTGTAAGGGAAAAGATATAGTGAAAGGATATTCAATTAGTCTATTCTAATACAAGTGACAATGTAGTTTACATCTTTACCAAGCCTCTTGGAAAGATGAACTTTGAAATATGTAGACAACAATTAGGCATTGTGAAAAATCTATTTCTCCATTAAGGGGACATATTAGAATACTGTAGAAATGGTGTGTTCTAAAATTGTGAGTTATCTAGTTTATGAATTTCTTTGTGATGAGTTGTACTCGTATGTTGTTGAGATGGTTTACTTAGTAGTTAGTGTTATGATTTGGTTTCTTAGTGGTCTATGTTATTGTCTATTTTTAGTATATTAGGTCCAATTTCTTAAGATCTAGAATGTCCAAGATTTTTCTTAGAGTCTTTACATATATGTAATGTTTGATAAGACATTAGTGTAATAGTGTGAGATTTGACATATTGTGAGACTGTATGGTTTATTTTAATTTCTAATTTTTTAATTCTTATATGTTTTCTATTTCCTAATATTGTAATACCTTAGTTATGTAAAGTGTTGTGTAACATAATGTTATATTGACTCAGTCAACATATTATATATATTTATATATATATATATATATTATATATATATATTTCAAATTATTTTCTTTTAATATTATTTTTATTTTCCAATTTTTTTCCCAATATTTTAATTCATGTGATTCCTACCACTCCTATTTAAATATAGGATAATTTTGATTGAAATTTTAAATAATTTAAAAACCTTATTACTTTTATATATTATATTTAACTCTATTTATATATATAAATATTTAATAATACTATATATTTTCAAGTGAAAAAAATCTTAATAAATTTTAATTCATCACAGTAATAAATATTTCTAGAAATGTAATTTTAAAAAATAATAGGACTCACCATTATTGTTTAGAGAGATGCATTCTACGAGTATAAGTGCAATATATGATTTTCATCCATGTTTACATGGAGTTGACCTATGTCCCTTTCAAAATAAAAATCAAAAATAATATAAATAAAAAATAAATATTAAATGCAATAAAAAATAAATGAATACACATATTTAATTAGTTTTAATTAAAAACAGTATAAAACATGAATAATCTCATTCTCAATATGTTCGCTGAGTTAGTTGTCAATATTATAGTCCAAGAGACATAATAGTTAATATTATAACCCAATACTAAAAGGAGGTGGTAAATAAAATATTTTGATGAAATATTTTAATGTTCAAAAGAAATGGCTAATAAAAAGTAAAATAATAAGTTACTTCCTAAGAACATGCATTTAATTGTTAATCTAAAATTGATGTGATATTTAAAAAAATTTAATAATAATTTTTTTTAATATTGTCATGTATTTATAAAAGATTTCAAGGATATTTAAAGTTCAATGATTTGTTGAAATCTCAAATTTAAATTGTGTAGTCTACATAATCTAAACATCTCTGTAAATTTTCAAAATATATGTATTTATGCATTCAAAAATGTAATTTAACCACACTCTAGCTCTATTTTAACCATGAGGGAAGTGTAAACATGAATTTTCCAAGTTAGTAGCACGGAAGATGGCTAGATTGGTAGTCGATTTAGGCAACACACGTGGCATGTAGTGCCAAGGTGATGCGGAGCCTACAGAGGCCTAGTTGGACAACTAGCTTTTCAAATGCAATCAAGTTTAGGGATTTCTCGAAGAGAAGTTAATTTCCCTCAAATAATTTTTGTTGGTATTCCTCTTGGATAGGTTCACTAGTTTGGCGATATTTATTGGACTCATAATTTATCACTGTTTCTTAATAATATAAAACCCTTAGTTGTTGCACCGATTTTCCTAAGTTGGGTTTTTCTAGGGACTATAGTACAAAAATAAGTCTGTCAAAGTTTTTTGTGTGTGTGCCAGTATTTTATCAGTTTCTAGTTTATCTTCACTAGAATTTAATTTGGTGAAAATTTCAATTGTGAATTTTTCATATTTTGCATAGGAAAATAAATTGTTAAATAATTTACAGTTAGAAGAATAATTTCTAGCTACTGCAAAAAAGTTGAAATTTTCACATGATATCAGAGCGATTTTGATCATACGAGGAAACTTAGAAGTGGAGGCAAATATTCCTTATTTAGAGGGAGCAACATGATGAATTTTTGGAGGTTGTGCAGAGACTAAGCCAGGAAGTTTGAATTGTTGGGAAGATCGATTTTTCAGTGTAGGTTGGAAGAAAATACTAGACTACTGCTCCAACAAGAAAAGGGAGCAACAGTCCAATATTTTCACTAGGAAGATTCATTTTTTAGGCATGGAAGTGTTTTGCAGTAGTTTGCAGTAGCAGAACCAATGTTGGGTGGAAGAGAAAGGAATACATAAAGAGACATCATTTCTCTCATGGGTTTTTGAGTTCTATAAATATGATTTTCTAGTTGAAAATTGGCAGAAGATGTGAACAGAGTTTCTCACTCCATAAGGGAGTGTGTTTAGCAGACTCAGCAACAGAGCAATGAGAAAGAGGGATATTTTTGACCATATTCAGAGATGGCCACAACTTGACTTAAATATTAGGATAGGTTGGAGGGGGCCTCCAACATTGTATTGTGGAAGGATAAGATGTACTTCATTCTGGATGAATATGGCCTAAAAGTCTATGTAGATAATGTGGTATTCGTTCCTTAGGATGCCAATCAACTAAAGGGGTATAGGAACGAGATGGTGGAGGCGAAGAGGTCGATCATGGATGGATTTTGGAACCATATAGTTTCACATATATTTGGAAAAGGCACTTCCAAGGAGATGTGGGACACTTTCGTCCAACTATATCAGAACACTTTCGAGTAGCAAAAGATGTTCCAGTAAGAAACATTGAGGAGCATTAGGATGCAAAAGGGTGCGGGCATATATTTCTTCCTCACCAAGATTCAAGAGTACTGTGATCATCTTGTAGCCATTGGGGAGGAACCTCAACTGATAGAGCTTGTTTGTTTGACACTAAAAAGTGTCTCATAGGTTTAGTAAGTCTTTGTCCAAAGTAACTCGGGTTGAGACAACTTTCTTACATGGGATAGGATGTGGTCAGGTCTACCGAAGGAGGATTTGAGGCGATCTCTATTGAAGACTGCCATCAACGGAAGTAGCCATAAGGTTTTGAAAGGTGATAAGGAAGAGGAGAATGTGGCCCTTGCATCAAAGGGTTGTTCAAATTGATGTGTGTTGTAGTGTTGCAAATGTATTGTTGGTTGGCATTGATGTCAACCTGGTAGCATGGGTTGCAGAAGAGTTGGTTAGAACTTGTATGTTTGGTTACAAGTGGCTTGTACTTGGTTGATGTGTTGAATTGGTTTAGGCATGTCTACTAGCATGGAGATGTGTGGATGGATATGTTATTTGTAGGTGTTGCATGCAGAGTGTGCGCAGGGGATTTCATGGTCCTCATGATCATGTTGTTTCATATAGTTGGATGTGGTGAGGTGTTGGGATATACATTGGTTATGCATTTGATTGTTTGGTTATACAGTGTGACCAGGGATGGTCCCATGGTATTTTTTACGATAGCTAAATGGTTTACCTTGGTATTTGATTCAACATAAGTAGATGATTACCATGGTACATGTATTCTTGGTATTGGCATTACCATGGAATTGGTATGTGTGTGAGGCAAGTTGGCACACGATATTACTTTAGTGAAGATAGTCTTGGTATTGACATAACCAAGATATTTTCTTGTTGTATTGGTTTGGAAATTACCATGGTACATGTGTCCTTGGTATTGGCATAGCCAATGTATTTATCCATGGTATTGAGTTGGATATGGCCATGGTACAATTGTACATGGTATTGGCATAACCATGGTATTTACCCATGCTATTGATTTGGAGATTCCCATGGTACGAGTGTCCATGGTATTGGGATAACTATGGTATTTTCCCTAAGTCTTCATGGTTGAGAACAATTTGACTTAACCATTTCAGAAAATTATATAATAGAGGAAGGGAAGAAAAGTTGTGTTGGTTCTCTTGTGTGAGAAAATTGTCAAACATGCCAACTCAGAAATTCCTAGATAAAGAAGTGACAAATTTTTGTTGGATTTGTTGGGCATCTGAGGATGGATCTGAAAATTCAGAGACACAAGTTTTGTGTAGAATGAAGAAAATTAGTTTT
Source organism: Pinus taeda (assembly GCA_000404065.3). Classification (NCBI taxonomy): domain Eukaryota; kingdom Viridiplantae; phylum Streptophyta; class Pinopsida; order Pinales; family Pinaceae; genus Pinus; species Pinus taeda. Next base: position 59,131 of record APFE030676317.1, on the reverse strand, counting down.
GTAATGAGAATTTTTTCAAAATTTGGTCTAGATTGAGAGAAATAAAAGTTTCTGCAAAGGCAATTTTCATAGATTTTATGTTGTGGTCGTTTTCCCAAATTTCCCTAGTTGACATTCTAGATTCGATTTTCTTCCAAAAAAATGATAAATAGAGGATGACTTTGATTCTATTTGGTTGGTTTCTTGGAGACTGAGTGAATATGCCACTGTGAGGATATTGTGTGTGAGTAGAGACTGCAACTATCACTCACATTGTTTTGTAGTGATTTATCAGAGTATTGTGGCTAGAAATCAGAGATAGATTTGGGAAGAAGATTCAGATATTGGGTGTCATTTGGGGTAGAAAATTTGCAACTTGTTGTAGTGTTTTAGTGTTTGAAGAAGTAAGGAATTTTCCTCCTCCATGTTAGATTTATGATTCATATTTTATGTGAAGAATGCTAGAGTTGTTGGGTTGATCATGTTGAGCGAATTGAGAACCGAGTCTGAAATATTTTGAAATGTGGTTCGCATCGATGAAGTGAAGTGTGGAGGCTTCGGAATAGATAGTGATTTGGAAGATTCAATAGTAGTAAGATTTTTCTCCATCCAATGGGAGTTAGAAAGTCCAATGGTGGTTGGGTGAGGATCATTGGTGTTGGGAGCTTCCAACGGATGGTAGTCTGTAGATCTGTGTAAGATAACGCATGTACAATTTTTTCAACATATTAATAAAATAATTGAGCATCACAACAACAACAGGGTGGTTTTCTCTCGAAAGGGTTTCCACCATAAATAATTGTGTTCTTGTGTATGTATGATTATTTTTCTCATGTTGTTATGATTTTAGTTTATTGTTGCTAACATGTTTTGATGAACTAATGTTGTGAATTTGCATGGATAATGAGCATGGAGGAAAAACTTTTAATTGGTGAAAATTGATACAAAGGCCATCACTACTGATTCACCCCCCCCCGGCAACCCGCCCTCTTAGTAGTGAATATATTTCCAACAATTTGTATCAAATCCAGTGCTCTTTGGTGAAGCTTGATCGCTTGGAGAGTAAATCGTTGGTCATGGCCAGAAGTAAGAAGAGGATGTCTCAAAAGCCAAAGAATTTGAAGAAGGAATAAAATCAATCCATTGCAAAAAAAGCTGCAAATTGTGAATCTGATGTGTAACGAGGTAATATTTTGAAGGAATCTTTTAATTATAATTCTGATGATTCTATTGAGGTCGCTAGTCAAGATGAGAAGAGTATTGTGTTCATTAGAGCTTATATGAATCATCAATGTGTGTGACCAAAGAATTAGTTTCTCAAGTAGATAAACTAACAAATGCGTGTGGAGATCATAAGAAATTGTTGCAAGTTTGTGATGAGAAGGAGACAAATCTCAAGGAGGAGCTTACTACCTTAAGAACCCAACTGATAGATTAAAAAAGAAATGAAGATATAGTTTCCAACAAACAGAAGAAAAAGAAATATTATGTAGAAGCACTTGAAAATGTAGTTGAAAATTTGAGAAAACCAATTGAAGAAAAGGACCAGCAGTTAGAAAAATTTAAGAGCAACATAGGAGAGAGAAAACATAGCTCTAACCTTTAAATAGGAGATGCAAGTTTAGATTTAGGAAAAATTAAGAAGGTAGATTCAAAGAAATCTACAACAAAATTTGTGAGAAGACATGATAATATTGGAGAGAAGAGGCAATAATTTGATCAGTGGCAAAGAAGAGATTTGAAAGGAGCTTCAATGCCAAGAATATCATACACTCCTAGAGTTGATAGTAGCATAATTCAAAGAAGAAATTTGAATTCATTTACTCCCTTAATGAACAAGATTGAGTGATTTCATTGTCATCAATTAGGACATAAGGAAAATTTGTGTAGGAGCAAATTGGATACATCCATGCAGCAGTTTGGACAACAAAGAATGGGATATTCTTTCAGGTATACAAGTTTGTTTAATAATATCTTTTATTCATGTAACTTGTTTGGGAATAAAGCCATTGATTGCAGACCTGGAATAAGAAGATGGAAATCTAGCACGAGCAACAAAAGTTTAGATCCTTTGGATCCTTATCTTGGTCATGTAGAATGTTTTATGTGTCAAAAATTTGGACACATGGACAATGATTGCCTAATTCCTAGATCCATGAGAATGTTTGTACAAAAGAAAAAACCAAAGAAACATGCACAACAAAGGAACCATCAAGAGAAATGTGGAAGAAAAAGGAGGAACTAATTGGAAATTGCGGTATTGCTCTTTGTTCACTCCTACACTTGGCTTTGCAAAGAAACAATTTGATGGGTCCAATACCAGCAGAATTTGGTCCACTTTTCACTAGTTTCAATCCCACTTCTTCACCCCTGTGAGCATCACCCGATGCAATGAGTGCTAAGTGAACTATTCAAAAATCATGAGAAATTAGTCAGTTACGACTACCTCTCATGGAAATGGTCATACGTTTGAATGACTTACTTAACGCAGTTGAATCCCAAAAATGATAAAACTAAAGTTATTGATTTTTTATAGAAAGTTTCACAAGGATGGGTTCCAGATAAATGGAATAAAAAAATTATGTATCATCAGACCTAATTTTTGGGCAGATTCTATAAAACGATGAAATGCAGTTATTAATATATATGAAGTTTGTAATGTCTATTTCTTATAAACCAATCGTATGGAAAATCTAATGTAATTTGGAGAAAGGAGGTCAATTTAGCGTCTTTTACATGAAGCAAATCTTCGGTAGAAGATAAGGACAAATAAGTCCATATTGAAACCCAATGCCATTGAAATCAAGCAAATATAAGCTATCTCAAAGAAATCAACTAAGGCTAGGGTCATTTTAGAAGCGGAAGATATTGATTTCTTGATAGAAAAAACAAGGTTTTGACCATAGAAAACCGGTAAAAATGATGTCTTTGCAATAGAAAATAACATAGTTATGCCCAAGGATCCACTTTGAGAAAGTCATGCAATGGTTTCCTGATGGAAACAAATAAAGTGTGGCTTTGTACAATAAAAAGAACATGGAGATGGAGAGATTTATTTGAGAAAATCTGTAGAATTTGGAACTATTGTTGAACAAAAGCAATTTGATTCGGATAAAAAACAATAGTTTCAACATCTATTACATACATGTTGGAAAAATTGGGTTTATAATAAATAAAGCTAAAATGTTGTATATTATTTGAAAAAAATTGAAATGAATTAATTCTATGAATGATGTTACAGCACAATAAATGAGAAAATTACTGCATTTATATTCAAGTTGGTAAGAAAAAGTAGAGTTGCTCCCATATTTAGGGTCATTTGGCTAGGGAAAAATAAGAATGATGGGAGTTAGAGAGTCGAAAGAGGATAAGCTTTTTTGTTGCTAATTAATATTGTGGTGTAGTCGAAGGAAAATAAAGCAAGATTCAGTGATTTGTTTCTTTGAATGCTTTATCACATTTTCATAAACTATTAGTCTTGATCATAAGGTGATGAATTTGCTTCTATTTTTCTAGATTAGACCTTTTCCATTAACTGTTGTAGTCTTCATCATCAGGTGATGAATTGTCTCCTATTTTTCTAGATCAGACCTGTATAATATCAGGGGATGGCACAGAACAGAGTCCGAGGAAGGAATTAGGTGCACCGAAAGAGACAAGAAGAGGTAGTCTCTCCATAGTGAATATGATTACAAGGAATTAACTTATCTACCAGTGCAATTTAAGGTATTAGATGTAATGTTGATAGCCTTTTGTGCATTGAGCACAATATAAATACATTAAGCATATTAGATGTAATATTGATAGATTTTTGTGCATTGAGCATAATATAAATAAATTGCATGATTTTTTATGCTTGGAAGTTCAGACCTTGGTCATCAAATTTCTTGAGATTCATCGTGTTTTTTTCCACAATTCCAACACTTATTTGTAAGTGCAGGATCTAGACTTTGCTATGATGAAGACCACAAATCATGTTGAGAGGCCAGTAAAAGAAAAACATATCTGAAGTAGGTGGATGTCCTCTTTGTTGTACTTAAACATTGTTTTGTTTCCCTAGAGTGCATATATGAAAGCTCAGTAGGCATTTTTACATCAACTGTTTATATATCTTGAAAAAGAAAAGCTAAGACATGCTGTAGCTGTGATATTTTACGGATTTTTAAATATTGCAATTAGACTTCCATGCAATTAGACTTCCATGGGATATGTATAGATTTAATGTTTGATGATCTTAATTTTGGGGGCAGTTATTTTTGCAGCAACTTCGGTTTCAAGGCCTCCGGCAGATGTAGCATATTGCATCCATGCTCTTGCAAGATGTCTTTCCAAGACACACAACTGGGCGGTAATGTGCAATCCTTGCTTCTATTTATATGATAGATCCAAAGCGTTTCTTATAATTTGGGAAATGGAACTTGGACTACTTGAGGAGAATATATAAAACAATCTCTAAGTGAGTTTTGATCTCTTCACAATCAGGCAATGTAAAGAAAATACAATCAAAATACTGAATGTTGTTTCCTTTTTCTGATGAATTGGTCCTTAATGGGTAGTTAGAAAGGTTTTTTTCCTTTTTCATATTAAGGTTTCCTGTGCTTTAGGTTCTCATCCTTTTATAGTGCTGTTATTTTACATTTTTGCTCAGGAAATATGGTGAGGGGCTTTTATTTTTTTCTTGTTATTGAGTAGCACATTTGATAGGCAAGTTGGTTCGGTCTCTTTCCTAGTTAATTTTCGAGTAAAGCGGTCACAACAAAACTCCAATGCATCAATTGCACATGCATATATATCCAAATTTCTGCAATATTTTAGAATTTAGGAAATTACCGCATAACATGAATCTAGCCGAAATTTATATAAAAGATACATTTGCATTTTCTTGCTGGAAGGTGTCCCCTCTTTGAGGTCATACCGGACTGGTCTAAGGGGCGTTATAGAATATATAAAACATTGTTATGCATATATGCTAGACAAAAAATGAGAGGTTTTATATGCTTACACTTACCACTTGAGAAAAACACTTAACTAGTTGTAATGTGAAGTGTGTTTTTATCTCGTTTTATCTCCAGTGCCTTTTCATAGTCTTGTATAATATGAAAGATTATTTCCTTCCACATTAGTTTACATTACATTTGGAGTCTATGTGGTATTCACCCAACAATTTATGATTTAAGTAGTCGTAATTTGAATTACCTGTTTTCATTTGGTTTTTCTGTCGGTGCCTTTTCATATTTTGGTATGATGTAGAAGAATATCCGATTCCACATTAATTTACATTATGTTTGGAATCTGTGTGGTATTCACTAAATAATTTGTGATTTCGAATGTAGTTTACACTTCCATATTGACATCAAATGCCATATATTTGATATATACAAGGAAGAACAAATAAGTGTTATTGTGAAGCTAAATTCCTATTTTTTACCAGAAAAACATTTATTTTCATAACTTGCCAAAGTCCTAGTTAATTTTTTAATATACAATTCCTTCAATTTGCAGGGAAAGTAAAAATGGAGTTGCATTCGATTTTGGATGAGTTGATCCGATTATTAATAAATTCAATTTTAATATTGGTTGTGTTGTTTCATTAAAAACTTGGTTGTTATCCATCGTGCTTTGAGAGAGGTTGACCCCACTTTTTGGGAAAAATTGATCAATTATAGTAGATGTAGGGGCCACATTCTCAATTTAGCTTACTTTGAGGATGATTCAAGTCCAAATGGTATGGATTTTCGAGTTGCTGATACTCTCAACCTTTTTATTCCTTTCTAAAGTGATATCAACTAGGAAATGAGGTTGACCCCATGCTTTGGGAGGAATTGATCAATTATAGTATATGTAGGGGCCACATTCTCAATTTATCTTACTTTGAGGATGACTCAAGTCCAAATGGTATGGATTTTCCAGTAGATGCTACTCCCAACCTTTTTATTCCTGGGAAATGGTTGTGGTTTTGTTCTCACTTGGAATTATTGAGTGTGGGAATGTGCATATGCATTGTTCCTAGAAGAATGATTGGAATGTTACCGTGTACTGAAATATGACATTGAAACAGAGCACTTGGTAAGCAGTCCATTACACCTCAAGTTTTCCAAGTATGCATTGAATTATAATAGTTAGAGATTTCAACATTTAAATCAATATTTACAAGGAAATTAAAAGAAAGCTCTGAAAGTTTACAAGTCTCTTTTTTAGAGTGTGGCGTGGCTTGATCTTATTGATAGGCTATGAGAGAAGTATGCATTGCATTATAATAGTTAGAGATTTCAACATTTAGATCGTTATTTACAAGTATATTAAAAGCAAGCTCCGAAAATTTACAAGTCAATTTATTGGGTGTGGCATGGTGTGATATTATTGTTAGGCTATGAGAGTAACTGTGTGTTCATGTTTATAAAAGAGACACAACCAGTTTCGAGTTTCCTTTTAGATGAGTAAAAAATTGCTAGCATCCTCTTGGTTACCCTCTTCTTGCTGCATAGTAATATAGCATTTGGTTGATGTGTTGAAAGTAGTGATTGATAAAATATTAGAATAAATTTATTAAAGTATTTATATATTCACAATGTGATTTTTATTTTGAATAAAAAAATAATTTTTAATTTTAAATATAAATATATACCTAATATATATCTGATTTTTATTTAACTAGTCAAATTACTTGAGTTTAATTAGTAAGTCATTTAAAATCATTTTCAAATAACTACATTTCTAATTGAACTATAGCTAAATATCATTTGAAATTTATCAATTTATTTTAATATAAAAATATAAGTGAAATTTTAAATATATAAATTTTTAACGAAGTTGTTTTTTTTTGAGACAAAGTTCGGTTGCTATGTATTAATCTGAAAAAAAAAGAGGCAATTTGCCATACATATGATGCTTCCTGAGCATTCTGAATCCAAGGAATTACAAAAAAGTTACTTTCCTTGATTCTTACTTTTGTTTTTTTGCCTCTAAGACTACTTATACTACTGTAGATTCTTACATACTGCAGGCCCCAAAATTTGCATCTACACACCATAACTAATCTATGTCTATATGACTTATCTTTCTTGCTGTAGATCCTTCTGGGTCAAGGTCTGGTTCGTTTTGCTTTGCACTGGAAGAGGATGTTGCGTCTTTGAACTTCTTATCCATCATAAACTTGAGGATGGATATCTTTTCTTCAACATGGTTGCATCTGTTACTTAAACTGCTAAACTGTTCATGCAAGGAATGAACTCTGTGTAAAAAGAGGTTCATCTCAGCTCTGTATTTCTCATGGAGAATTTTACACTGTTCTTCAAGTCTAGCTTCCAGACTGCGGACTTGATCCTCCAGGGCTTTCTGTTGTGCTCGCACCTCTTCAAATTCCGCTTGTAAATCCCTGCAATGAAATCATTGTTCTTGGCGCGCCATTGGGGCTGGATAATATCTGTATGCGCTAATCACTTCCTTATCTCGAAGCCTCTGGGTTCTTTTCTTACTACTCGTGAGAGCCACCGATCGCGTAGAGACTGCTCCGCTCTTGTAACTGCTTGAACTGCCTCGAAAAGCTTGGAGAGATGCAGCTGCTGTTCCGCTCTTGTGACTGTGAGCGCAAATTTCTCCTGTGGGAAGCTGAGTCTTGACTCCCGAGACATATAAAGCCTTTTGCGGAATGCTGTGATGGCGGGAGAGAGGTCTGCTCTTCCCAAAGCTCCTCCGCTCCGTCCAATGCATATCTAGGCCTCGATCAATGATCTGATTGTTAGGACGATTTCCTTCTGCGTGATCCCTGATTCCCATGCTCTGAATAGATCTCCTAATCTGGATTCTGATGCAAGTCCTATCAACCATACTTATGCTGTCCCCTGCATTGTTGATTTGCCTGCAGTCATAGATTCTGCTAACTGCAATTCCCCGAACGTTGACTAGCTGCATGGTTCTCATGGTAACGGTTGGAAAGATGAGATGTTATTACAGCTAAGATTGCCTTTGGAACGTTCACAAGCCTTGTTGGCGCACTTGTCAGCATCTTTATTTAGTCCACGGAGTATATGGTAATAGCGGACTTCCTCCAACAAATCGTGGAGGATCTGGTTCCTACAGTTGATTTGCTGCAGAAGGATGTTTGGCATGCTCTGCCTTTGCGCCATGAGCCTAATGATGATTGCTGAATCGCCGAAGACTATTACTTTCTTAATTCCTATCTTGATCAACTGGGTGAGTCCCTGATACAAAGCCAATCCCTCTGCCCTGTTGTTGGATAGTTTTCCCAGCCCCCACTCGAATTGAAGAATTGTCTCGCCGTTGGCATTGCAGATAAGACTCCCTGCACTTGCTAGGCCTAGATTTGATTTTGAAGCGCCGTCAAAGAACATGTAGAATTTATTGCAATTGCTCAACCAGAGTGCGAATTCCTCTTCCTTGAGCCTCAGCTTCTAAACGCTGCTTGTCTCTTTCAATTGTAGATTTCCTTGTCTTGTTGCCTGGGTGCTGATTATGTTTCCTTGGGCATAGTTGATCAGATTTCTTTCTTCAATGCTGTAATTGGTGGCCTCGATCTTGCCTTGAGTGTGGGCTATAATTGCCTCCACCGCTAAATTTTTTGCCTTGTGACACATGATTCTGGTATTACATCCTTTATCTTGAAAAACTTTTTTGTTTCTTGCCAGCCAGATGCGCCAAACAAGGATTAAAGGTATAGCATTCCATATCCTTTGCGTCAGTTTGCTCTTCTTTTCTTTCCATGGGCAATGTTTCCTCCAATTGTAGACGGTTTCTGCAATGGTTGCCTTTGGTTCCCATGTGACTCCCCCGATTGAGGCCATCTGTTTCCAGCAACCATCAGCTATCTGGTAATCTATAAACAGGTGTTGTATTGTTTCTTTTGCTTGACAGCAGTTTGGGCACCTGGACGGTCCCATAATGCCCCTTTTTTTAAAATTTTCTGCTGTTAGAATCTTCCCTTTCAGGAGAAGCCAGAAAAAGAAATTGACTTTAGGAGGAGCTTCAGCTCTCCAAACCAGTTTCCATTGACTCCATATGGCCTGTGGAAAAGTGCTGTCGCAAAGATGTTGATGCCCAGCTTTGACCGTGTATTGAGTTCCCGTGGGGTCCCATCTATAGCCATCTTGCTTGCCTCTTTGAGTCGGTGCTTTATTGTGCAGATGGTTCTTTAAGGCTACGATGCTTGTCTCTAGCTCTCTGGGGTAATCCGGTAATCTCCAACCTGCCCATGCTTGAGAATGACTTTCCCATTGCGATATTTGAGCTAAGCACCATATACCTTTGCCATTAAGCCAACTTATGGCAGGGATTACCTCCATGTTTGATCCAATAGGGGTCGTCCTAAGATTCTGTTAGTGGAAAAATTAATGCTGCTCCCCCCTCCTGGGACCTTTGAGATGTTTTGAGTCATAAAGGGTATGACTTTCTTGCAGAGCTTCCAGATTTTTGTGCTGTCTCTATTGGGGATATTGGTATCCAAGAGTTGATGCCTTGTGCTGTTCAGATATTTGGCCTCTAGAACCGTCTTCCACCAAGCTGTGGCCCCTGAAATCAATCTCCAAATTATTTTAGCTCCAAGGGCTAAGTTCAGCAGTCTCGGAGATCTTATTCCAAGTCCTCCTTTTTCATTAGGCTGAATGACGTTCTTCCAGCTGACCAGATTGAATTTTTTTTTCTCCGTTTTTCCTCCTTGCCAGAGAAAGTGCCTAAGAGCTCTTTCCATTTTTTGATGAAAGGCCATTGGAGCTTGGTACAGAGAGAAGCGATAGATGGGCAGAGAGGCTAGACCAGATTTTAGAAGAACAAGGCGCCCTGCTGGGTTCAGCCACATAGATCCCCATTGTTGGATTTTTCTCTGAATTTTGTCAAGGATTTCGTTCCATGTGTCGGCCTTCAGAGGTCCCATACTCACCGGCATCCCTAGGTATGTGAAGTGGCTCCAGTTTAGCTTGTATGAGACTCCTAGAGTGTTGGCAATGCTGTGGATGGTGTGATTTGATACGTTCCATCCATAAATGCAACTTTTTACCTGATTAATTTTCCCTCCAGAATATTCCATGAATTGATCTAATATCTTCTTGAAGCGCCTTGCAATAGTGATGGACGCTCCTCCCATCAAGAGGGTATCATCTGCAAATTGGGAGTGGTTGATGTTCTTGGTACCTTGCTCAAATTTGATCCCAGTAATAAGACCTGTTCTTCGGTTGAAATCCAAGGCTTTGCTAAGAGACTCAGCCATGAGGATAAATAAGTAGGGGGACAGGGGACAGCCTTGTCTAAGTCCTCTAGAGGATTGGAAAGCAGCACAGGGTCTACCATTGATCAGAGGGGAGATCCAGGGATTCAAAATGCAGGCTTTGATCATATTAATGAAGGAGGGGTCAAATCCCATTTTGTGAAGCACTGCAAACAGAAAGGTGTGTCTAACCCTATCAAAGGCGTTGGCAAGATCTAGCTTTAGGACAAATCCTTTTTCCTTTCGGCTTATGCTTGAGTGTATGGCCTCTTGCACGAGAAGGATGGAATCAGTTATGTGCCTATTGGGGAGAAAACCCCCTTGGTTTTCTGAAATCAAAGAGGAGAGGTGAGGCTTGAGCCTTGATGACAGAATTTTTGTAATTATTTTGTATGCTGAATTGCATAAGGATATGGGTCGAAATCTAGAGAAGGTGGAGGGCCTGTTCTCTTTTGGAATTAAGGCTAGATAGGTTGAGTTGGTGTGTCCCCCCAGTTTGCCTTTCCTTAGAACCCAGCGTATCATCTTTAGAAGATCTTTTTTAATCATCTGCCAGTACTCTCTGTAGAAACTAATTGGAAACCCATCAGGTCCTGGGGCTTTGTCTGGGTGAAGACTCCAGATTGCTTTTTGGACTTCTTCATCTACTTCTTGCGTGAGCCTACTGTTCGTTTCTTGGGTGACTTCTTTAGGCATGTGCTGAAGTAATCCTGAGTAATCCTCCTCACTTTTATCCTCTGTCAGGAGATTTTTGAAGTGATTGGTGGTTGCTTCTTTTATGGAATCCTGGGTATTGTAGCTGTTCCCCTCACTATCTCTAATTGTACTCACAGTGTTTCTAGCCTTTCTAACAATAGCCTGCTTATGGAAATAAGATGTATTTTTATCTCCCTCGCGCAGCCATAACTGCCTTGACTTTAGTCTCCATTTGGTCTCTTCGTCCCTTATTGTTTGGCTCAGCTGGGAATAAAGTCTTTTTTCATTCTCTTTGGCTTGCTGTGAGAGCCCAAAGACTTCAATAGTTTGCTGCACTTCCTCAAGGTCTTTCTTGATGTTCTTTTTACTCAACTCGGGCTCCTGGAAATTGGTCTTTGCCCAGTTTTTGAGAGCCTGTCTGGTTCGCTTCAACTTTGTTTCCCAGATATATGTCGGGGAGCCTTCCACATGTTGGGTCGAAGCCTGCCACACCGCGTCTCTTGCTTCAGGGATTCGGTTCTAGAGAGAACAATATTTAAAAGGAAGAGGTCCAAGCTGACAATGGCTGTGCAGAGTGAGCGTTATTGGATAATGGTTAGAGGCGGAGTTGTTGAGGATGTTTGACTGGCCAGTAGAAAAGGAGGATAGATATGCGATATTGATGAGGAACCGGTCGAGCCTCTCCATGATATTGCCAGCTCCTATTCGCCTGTTACTCTAGGTGTACCTGCGATTCTTGGGTTTTATATCAACCAAATCTTGCTCCTGTATAATGTGCTCAAGTCGGTTTCTGAAAGGGTCTGCGCTGAAGTTTCCCCCTCTTTTCTCATTGGCATGTAAAACCAGATTTAAATCCCCTGCAAGAATGAGGTTGTTGTCTTGGTCTTCTTCGATATTTGTCTCCAAAGTGTTCCAACACGCTTCTTTCTCTCTGTATTGATTCGGAGAATAAATATTGTATATTCTAACCGTTGTTCCATCTTCCTTGCTTTCTAGATTAACACTGATCCAGTTCTGGTGTATTTTGGTGGAGTTGCAGCTCCATTTGCTATTGTCCCACATTGTCAGGATGCCACCTGAGGCTCCTCTTGCTTCACTGGCGCAACCGCTGTAACGCTTTTGCTGGCTGATGACTCTGTTGATGTCAGATTGATCTTGCTTTGTCTCTTGAATAAGGACAATTTCAGGCTTTTCACTTTGGATTAGATCCTTAAGGGCTGCTATCTTGGAGGGGTGCCCTAATCCCCTACTATTCCAGGATAGCATTTTCATCATGGTTTACTGGTTGCATGGAGAGGTGCTCGCCTCTCTTTACCTTTGTTATTATTTTCTTTATCCGAATGTCCAAGAATGAAGGATTCTATAGGAGTCTGAGATCCCATGGCAATGTCTTTCTGTGCACTTTCTTCTCTATGTTGTTTAGCCGATTTTTTGCCAGGCCCTTGTTTTTTGGGTATATCGCTGGGCGCTCCATGATCCTTTGAAGAACTTCTGGTGACCCTAGCAGAGGGGGTGTCAGGGGAGGGCTGAGAGATGTGAGGGGGAGAGGGATGAAGAGGAGGATCAGAGGGGGCAAGATCCGGCTCGGTTTCTTCCGCAGAGAGGGCCGCGAATGGATTAGAAGATGGAGGAATGGAAGGATCCAAAGGTCGGGGGGATGAAGGGGGGTGTTGAGGAGGAGTCTGCTGAGAGGAAGAAGAAGGGTGCTGATGGAACAAAGTTGTTGTTGTTGTTGTTGTTTTTTTCTTCAAATAATTTCATCTTCATACATATCATTTCAACCAAATACATTAAAAACTATATCCAAAAAATTCATGTATACAAATGAACAGTGACACACCACCACGTGACTCTTGTTTTCACAAGTTATCTACAACTTGAGCTTCTTAACATGTAACTTAATTGGCATGATTGTGCCTAAGTTTTTTTTGTTTTGTTTTGTTTTGTTTTGTTTTTGTTTTTGTTTTTGTTTTGTTTTGTTTTGTTTTGTTTTGTTTTTTTTTTTTTTCGTTTTGTTTTTTGTTTTTTGTTTTCTGAAGGTTGATTACTAAGTTCCTAAGGTGTTCTTTTCTATGATGATGTTTTATTTGTTTTTTTTTTTATAAAAGTTATCTAGCCATATAATGGCCACTACCATCCAACAGAAGAAAACTTGTTCGAGTTTCTTTCTTTTCTCTTTTTTTTCTAGATTAATCAACATCACAAGGTATTTTTCTTTAGATTTATGGTGACATTTTCAAAACAAATTGTTTAGCGAAAATTATTTCAATTCATTTAGTAGAAGTGCAAAACATACTTTAAAATCTGTGTTATAGTATGCTCTTTGTTAGGTTGTCATTTTTTATTATACTTGGAAGTCTTTTATTCAGTTATTGCATCTAAAACTCTGTCATCACTATATTTAAAATAACATAGGTTGACTATTTTTTTGATATTCCATCTTCCATTGGTAATGGAGTTCAATTTTTGAACTGACATTTGCCTTCAAGACTATTCCATGATAATGAAATCATGCAACCATTGTTAGATTTCTTTTGAGCACACAAATATCATAGCCATGTCATTTTTCTTTCCTTGGTTAATATATTGCATCATTGTGTTTGATAGTTAATTGATTATTCTTCTATGCATTAATAAATCTCTATCAAATAGCAGAGAATGTTCTTTCTATTTTAGAGATATATAATATGAATTGTTTAAAAGTTTATAGGGCTATTTTGATTCTCATCTTTCTATTTTATTTATTTATAGAAAACTAAATTAGAAAAGCCTAATTATGAAGATGTTTCTCTCTCTGTTATCTTTCAATGACTCTATTTTCTTTGAAATATACTTGAATTTCACTAATAATAACCTGAATTTATATATTTCTTTTAACACCAAATTGACATCATGGTAAATATACGAATATCCCATTAAGTATCACCTAAACATGATTCAAAGAATCTCACCTTCAGCCTAAGCATGTGGCAGAGTACTTTTTGGGGTGTGAAGTTTTATTAGAGACACTGTTTGTTTTTTTTGGTTAGACAAGGATTTGCTCTTGGTTTTATATGACTTTCAATTTATTATTTGTAGTATGTTGAGAAATGGGAAAGAATAATGTGTGACATTTATGTTGCAAAAATTGGTGTTGAATGAAAGGATATAAAGTTTAACCAAGCTACAGTCTTCTTTGGTAAACGCAAAGGAACATCTTAAAAATCTACCTAAGAATACACCATATACAGGGTTTGAATACAAGTATTAGATAGATTTTTATTTTGCAGATATGTTCTTTTTTCTACCTAAGATATCACAAAAAGAAAAGTATTGATATTATAGGAATTGTTTGAGGACCTCATTGAGGTCAATTTTTTTGATGTTTTATTTGATTGATACTTTTTCATGATAGGAAGGCTTTAAATATGAATTAATATCCTTGAAACAAATTAGATTCAAAGTTTATAGCTATAAACGATAAAATAAAATGTCAATTCCTTCGTTTGATTGTTACTTGACTCTGTTTTGGGCAGATTACAAGCAATGGGATTGGAAAGAGGACGGGGAGACAATGTAGAGCATATCTTGGATATGATTCATTTGATGTTGGAGATCCTTTAAGAACCCGAGCCATCGATTTTGAAAATGTTTGTACAAGGGATTGCTATGGTTTTTAATGTCATGATTCTTTCACCTCATGGCTATTTTGAGTAAGCAAATGTTTTACGAATTCCAAACAAGACACGGGTGGACAAGTAAACATATTTTTTATAATTAAAATGTCAACTCAATGATATGCTCTCTTTATTCTTTCATTGTATTTTAACGTTTCCTTTGAATTTGTTTTTCCTTTTAATTATGGAATTTAAAATACTTGGTATCATGTCCATTTAAGCAACATCCAAAGCTTGAAGATCAAATAATTATTACATGATATTGATTGAAATTCTTTTAGTTGTCGTGTTAAAATATTTTCATGACTATTAAAAAAGTTTGCTTTCATGTTGTTATTTGGGCATATGTTGTCTATATACTTGACCAAGTTCATGCGTTAGATAATGACACGTTGTGAATAAAATGACAAGGATTAGACATTACACTTAAGATTATTTTTTTCACATGTTATCTACATCATGAGCTTTTTAGCATGTAACTTAGTTGGCATGATTGTGCCTAAGTTTTTTGTAAAGGTTGAATACTAAGTTATTAAGGTGTTATTTTCTATGGTGACGTTTTATTTGCTATGTTTATATAGGCCATCTGTCCACATAGTGGCCACTATCATCCAACTAAAAAAAATAAAAAATAAATAAATAAGTTGTTCGAGTTTCTTGCTTTTATGGGGGGAAATGGTATTGACATTGCTGACTCAACCTATAACATATTGCATATGTTTTCATCAATTCTCTTCTTCCATATGCTATCCACTTGTGACATTTCCTTTGCAATATTTGTTGCATTTGTTAGTTGTAGGTCATTTATAAGTTATAAAGGTCTTCAGAGTTTCACGTCTAATTGATTATTCAACTTAATATATTGATTATTTTATTTGTAACTATTTTTCCCTCCACTCACATTTCATAAATTCCATAGCCATTAGGTAGGGACCTGTAGCTTTGATGCTGCTTTGCTTGTTTAGTAAAAGATTTCCGAGACTTTAATTTATTGAAAGTTGTAGAATTTACAATTTATGAAGTTTCAAGGTTTAATTTTTAAAAGTTTAATTCTTTAAAGGGTGCTAGCTCAATGGAAGAGCATTTGTTTTAGAAGCAGGAGGTTGGTGGTTCAATTCCATCATGTCCTGGTATCGATATAAAATGACAATGATCAGTTTTTGGTGATCGAGACTCTCTTCCCATCACCAATTAGCTTATGCTGACATTTTTCGATCCTCACCAAAATATGAAATGGTGATGGTCAACCAACGCCACCATATATATGTATGAATATTGACGACCATGAAAGGTCCGTAACCATAAATCGTTGTTGATATGAAATGATTACGGTCATTGTCCGTCATTATAGGAATTATTCGTGACACACCTTGAATGTCACCAAAACACCTATACTTTTGGCAATGCAGATTTTAGTGATGGTCAACAAACGTCACCATTTATATGCACCAATAGTGACGGCCATAAAAGATTTATCACAATAAATTGTTGTAGTTCATATGAAATAGTGACGGTCACTATCCGTCATTATAATCAATATTTGTGACGGACCCTGAATGTCACCATAACATCTATATTTTTGGTGACGCCACTTTTAGTGACATTCGGTTTTTGGTGATCGAGGCTATGGTCCGTCACCATTGCTCATATGAAATGGTGACGGTCGCTATCCGTCATTATAAATCATTATTGGTGACGGACTTTGAATGTTATTACAACACTTATATTAGTGACGCCACCTTTGGTGACGCTCAGTTTTTGGTGACGAAGGCTCTTTTGACCGTCACCAATGAGCTTACCGTGACATTTTTTCCCCTCACCAATGTCTTTTTTTCTTGTAGTGCCATACAGAAATTACTTGCATATGAATTGTAAAACATAGAAAATAAATAATGCAAGAGCATAACACATAAAACACATATACACAGAGATTTTCCCTTGGATCCCAAAACCGGAACTACCAGCTTGATTTTTCATTATGTTCCTTTCAATGTTACAATACATATTTATACATGTTGAAGCATCCAATACCATAGACCGAAAACCATCGCGTCTAAAACCATGGACCGAAAACCATCGCGTCCAAAACCATGTGCAAAAATCATGTATCAAAACCATAGATAGGTTCGCCCAACCTAATATATGTTCCAAGAACAAAAATTTTCGGGGCGCTGCCCCATACCCCATAGAGGGCGCCTACTTAGACCCTTCAAACCCCCTGTGACCCCCTCGCTACGTAATCAGCGCAATGAAGGGGCAGGCTCTGCTCCTATCTGAGCTCTGCTCCTATTCTAACCCCACAGTTAACTGCGTGGCTATTCGTGGAAAGAATATAACACAACCCAACATTGTCCCACTTGTTATTTTCTTTCCACAGGGGGCCATAAGAGAGCTTAGCCATTTATCTAGCCCTGCAACGCCATTGTTTCTCTATACCAAGAGAACTTCTCAGAGCTCACAGATTTTGTCAATGCATCTGCAATATTCTTCAAGTGTCCACCTTTAGCAGCAACACCGTTTTGACTTTTATCATATCCCTCATAAAGTGATACTGAACATCAATGTGCTTTGTCTTTGAATGATATGCAGGGTTCGTTGCCAAGAAAATTGCACTTTGGTTGTCACAGTCTATCCTTATAGCTCCCTATACTAATCCCATACTTGAACACAATCTCTGCAACTAAACTACTTCTTTACTTGCATGAGTGGCTGCGATGTACTCTACCTCTGTAGTTGATAGTGCCACTACAGATTGTCTCTTACTCATCCAACTGACTGCACCTCCAAATAGGTTAAACACATACCCACTTGTAGATCTTCTTTGATCCAGATCTCCAACCTAGTTTGCATCAACAAAGCCACGAATATCCAACATTATGTCCAATCCTGGTATTCCTTGGTAGCATAAACCATAATCAATATTTCCGTGCAAATACCTGAAAACCTGCTTCACTACTCTCTAGTGCTCCTTCCCTGGTTTTGACATAAATTTGCTCAATACTCCCACTGCATGTGCAATGTCTAGTCTAGTACAGACCATTGCGTATATCAGGATGCTGATTGCACTTGCATATGGAACATGGGGCGTGTCCTCTTCCTCTTTTTGTTTCTTGGGACACTGTTCAGTAGACAAACTCACAGAGGAATAGGAACCTTCACCAGTTTACTATCTTGCATATCAAACTTTTGTAGTATTGTCTTGACATACGTCCTCTGGTTTAACCATAGCTTTCTCTTTGCCCAGTCTCTTTTAATTTCCATGCACAAAATATAGTTTGCAGTACCAAGATCTTTCATGTCGAATTTGGAGGACAATTGGGTCTTCAAATCTTGGATAATTTCTTTGTCAGTTCCAACCAACAACATATCATCCACATACAAGACCAGATAAATAACATAGTCACCAATTAATTTAAAATACACACAGTGATGTGCTTTGTGTCTCATGAAGCCAAGTCCCCGTATAAATGTATCAAATTTCTGATACCACATCCTTGGTCACTGTTTTAACCCATACAAAGTCTTCTTTAACTTACATACCATTTCTTTCTTACCCTTCACCACAAAACCTTCAGGCTGCTTCATGTAGATTGCCTCATCCATATCCTTGTGAAGAAATGTTGTCTTCACATCCATATGTTCTATCTCGAAATCAAAAGTAGTAGCAACAGATAAAAGTAATCTAATAGAAGCTACTTTGTCAACAGGAGAAAAAATATCACCAAAATCAATTCCCGGCACTTGGGAATAACTTTTTGCTACCAACCGAGTTTTGTATTTCTCCACCTTTCATTCTGCATTTATCTTCTTTTTGAACACCCATTTGCTGGTAATGGGTTTCCTTCCAGCTGGCAACTCCACCAGATCCCAAGCCTCATTTTTGTGCAAAGATGCCATTTCATCAACCATGGCCTCTTTCCAGAGTTTTCCATCCTCTAAATCCACTGCTTCTTTCACAGTTCTGGGATCATCATCAGTAACAGATAAAGCAAAATTTGAATAGAAAGCAGATGGACTATACCTTTCCGGCTACTTTCTTTCTCGCACTGATCTTCTCACACTTGGAGTTTGTGGCTCTTCATATTCTGATTCCTGCTCAGTTGTAGAGTCTAATTCTTCCTCCTTAAGCTCAAACTCTATCTTTTGAGGTTCCTTTGGTTGGACTTCATGTTTAATAACATCTATCGCCTCTGTGAACACCACATCTCTGCTGTATACAATCTTTCTTGTCACTGGGTTCCAAAGCTTATAATCTTGTAAACCATCCTTATACCCAATAAAGATGCACTTTTCAGATTTACTATCCAACTTGGTTCTTTTCCCCTTTGGAACATGTACATATGCATCGCATTCTAATACCCTTAAATGTGAAAAAGAGGGTTTCTTATGAGTCCATACCTCTTGTGGAGTCTTATCCTCCAATGCTGATGAAGGTGATTTGTTGACCAGGTAACATGTTTCCACCGCCTCTAGCCAGAATTCCTATCCTAACTCGGCACCACTGAGCATGCTTCTTGCGCTTTCCATCAACGTCTTATTCATTCTTTCTGCAACTCCATTTTGCTCAGGTGTGTATGGAGTAGTCTTTTGCCATGCTATACCACACTTCTTACAAAATTCTTTAAATTCCTTGCTGCAAAACTCTCCACTGTTATTTGTCCTCAACACCTTTATCTTTTTCTCTGTCTAGTTTTCCACCAGAGCCTTAATTTTCTTAAACCTGTCAAAGACTTCAGATTTTTTCTTAAGGAAATATATCCATGTATTCTTTGAGAAGTCATCTATAAATGATACATAGTACACAGACTTATCCAGTGATGGAATCTTCATAGGTCCAAACACATTACTGTGCACAAGTTCTAATATATGTTTCGCCCTAAATTAAAATCTAGAGAGCTATTACTCATACCTTCTACCATACCTTTACCATGAAGTATTTGAAGGCTCTTCTCTCCAATATGTCCAAGCCTTTGATGCCACAACATGGTATTCTCTCCAGAGACCACTAGATTTTCTGCTTCACTTTCAAGAACCATAGAACTATTACACCCATCAATAATAGTGCTACTTTACAGCTTGTACAAAGTTCCGATTCGAACTCCCCGAATCAATACCAGTGCTCCCCGAATAATTTTGCAGGTATCCTTCTCGAATACTGTTTTTACACCTGCATCATCCAGCTTGCCTACGGAAATCAAATTTCTGGCCAATGCAGGGATATGAAGAACACCTGGAAGTGTTCTAACCCTTCCACCTTGCAACTTCAACTTTACTTTTTCGTGACTAACGATTCTAACATTTCTATCATCCTCCAAGAAGACATCGCCACCATCATATTTCTTATACTCGTAGAACTACTCTCTATGGGGAGTGAAGTGAAAAGATGCACCTGAGTCAATCAACCATGCCTCATGATCTACATGTGTACTTGAAGAAGTCAAGAACACATCCCCACCTTCATCTGAGGTGGTTTTCGCCTCTGCAGAAGGAGCATCATCAGATTCCTTTCCTTTGTCAGGAGCTTTAGATTTACAATTCCTTTTGTGGTTCCCTTCTTTTCCGCATTTCCAACACACCACCTTTATAGTTTTTCCTAGAGATTTAGATCTCCCATTTAATGACTTATTTTTGTTTCTATTATGGGACCGTCATAGTACAGACAAGGCATCACCATTCTGGTTCTCCATATTTTTCCTTATAATTTTCTTCGTCAGCAAAGATGAAACTATTTCATCCAACTGCAAGGCAGTTGCATTGCTACATATTGCAATAACTAGACTATCCCACAAATCTAGTAGAGAAAACAACAAACTGATGCACTTATCTTCGTTTGAAATTTTAATATCAACAGATAAAAACTCACTTACCGTAGTATTAAATTTTTTAGATGTTCTGTCACTGAGTTTCCATTTTTCATCCTTAGGTTATACAACTTTTTCTGTAGGAATAATTTATTTACCAGAGACTTAGGTTGGTACAAAGTCCTTAACTTGTCCGACAAAGCCTTCATCGTAGCTTCCCTTGATACATTCAATAATACTGACTCTGAGACACACAATCGTATTGTGCTCTTAGTCTTTTGATCCAACTTCTTCCATTCTTCATCGGACACTCTCGTTGGTTTAGTACCTGGATCTACTGTGACCCACTGATCTTTATCCACCAATATATCTTCCATCTTGAGTTTTCATAACTCAAAACTCTGACCATTAAATTTCTCGATCTCTATCTTTCCACTGTTTTCCATCTTCTTTCATAACCAGAACCGATCTTGCAGATCTCCCACTGAACACAGTCTACCACAGGCCTGAGCGAAACCCCTCAGCAACAAATGCATCCCCTTGAAGCCAAAACAAATCTGATACCAAATGTAGGTTTTAACCCTATACATAAATTCCTTGCATATGAATTCTAAAGCACATAAAGTAAATAATGCAAGAGCATAACACATAAAACACATATACACAGAGATTTTCCCTTGGATCCCAAAACCGGGACTACCAGCTTGATTTTTCATTATGTTTCTTTCAATGTTATAATACATATTTATACATGCTGAAGCTGTCAGGCTAGGAGTAACTCCAGTTTTGGCAGAAAATTGATTCATATTATTCCATAGGTAACCCATTATTATATACAATAGGGAGTGATTGTTCAGTTCATCTCCCGATGACTGTTCACCTTACCAATTAATTTTATTTACATAAAATTCCCAATCATGAAGATTAGTGTCAACATTCCCCTTAATCTGAAGGGATGTTGGTGAGTCCAAGCATCATCTGAATCGTTCAAGCTTTTCCTTTCCAAGTGCTTTGGTGAAGATGTCTGCAATTTTCTCATTTGTGGAACAATGACGGAGATGGATTGTTTTGGCCTCAACATGATGTCGAATCAGATGATATTTTGTATTGATATGCTTCGTTCGATCATGGAATTTTAGGTTCTTGGCCAACTTTATTGCAGAGGTGTTGTCAATCATGAGTGGAGTTGATTGTACTTGTTTTACCTGCAAATCTTCAAGAATTTCCCTTAGCCACACAATTTCTTTTGTTGCTTCAGTTGTTGCCACGTATTCTGCTTCTGTTGTGGAATTTGCTGGAACTGATTGTTTGCGTGATCTCCAGGAGACAACTCCTGATTCAAGACTCATAGCATATCCTGAAGTAGATACCCTAGTTTCTTTGTCTCCATCGAACTCTGAATCAGAGTATCCAATCAAGCTGAAGTCGTCTACCTGTGTATACTTGATTCCAAGGTCTTGAGTTCCCTTCAAGTACCTTAGAACTCTTTTTGCAGCAGACCAATGTCCCTCACAAGGCTTTTGCATAAACCTGGAGAGGATTCCAACAGCAAATGAAATGTCTGGCCTGGTAGTAGTGAGGTAGATGAGACTTCCTACAAGCTGTCTATACTTTGTTGCATCCTCAAATTCCTTTCCTTCAATAGATGTGAGCTTTAAGTTTTGTTCCATTAGAGTAGAAAGAGGATTGCACTCTTTCATGCCAAATCTGTTTAACAAATCTCCAATGTATTTCTTTTGAGAAAGAAATATGGATTTTGGATGTTGGGTTACTTCAATGCCAAGATAGTAATGAACATATCCCAAATCAGTCATTTCAAAAAAAATTCCCAATTCTTTCTTTATGGATGAAATATAGCTTTCATTGTTCCCTGTCATTAAAAGATCATCTACATATACCACAAGATATACAACTGTTTTGCCAACTTTCTTGACAAATAAAGTTGCATCATCAAGATCAAAATGATTGAAGTTGAATTTCAGAAGATGCTCAGTTAGTTTTTCATACCAGGCTCGTGGTGCTTGTTTAAGGCCATACAAGGACTTCACAAGTTTTCATACCTTATGTTCATGTCCTTTCACAGAAAATCCTTCAGGCTGGGACATAAAAACATTCTTTTTTAGATCTCCATTCAAGAAGGTCATTTTTACATCCATTTGATGGACTTTCCAACCATTCTGAGCTGCTAGTGCAAAGAGTGTCCGGATGGTGGCCCATTTTTCTGTGGGGCCAAAAGTTTCCTCATAATCGACCCCTTCCTTCTGTGCAAAACCTTTTGCCACAAGCCTAGCTTTGTGCTTGTCAAGTGAGCCATTAGCTTTGTACTTGTTCTTGTAGACACACTTGCAGCCAATTGGTTTGGTTCCAAATGGAGGATCAACCAGCTTCCAAGTGTCGTTTTTTATGAGGGCATCATACTCCTTTTGCAACGCTTCTTTCCATTTATCATGAGAAGCAGCTTCTTTGAAGGAAGTTGGTTCAAAATCTGTAGACAAGTTCAATTCACAATCACAAGAAACATCCAGATCAATAGGTGAATTAGAGTCATCTACATCACCTCCATTTTTCCGGTTTGAATTTTTGGTTCCTGTTTTTCCAATTTCATCAGGATGAACACTTTCAAGTGTCTTTGTCAGCCACTTTGGGGGACTCTTCTGAGATGGTCCAGGCTGCTCTGTTGATTGAGTTGGGAGTGAATAAAGGTTGAGTCTCCCAATTCTATCAATTACATCACTTAAAGCATCATCCGTTGTTGGAGTTTCAGTCGGGGGTGAATCTTCTTCAGAAGAAGATTCCACATGTTGATCTAGTATAGGAATCCCCCCTTCAAGATGTGGAATCTGATATTCAAATTCTTGAAATGATTTCATTTTTGCGAATCTATCCAAGCGATCAAGTTGCCACTCAACAACATTGTCAGATTTGGATGATTCAAGAAAAATTACATCTCTAGATATAACAAACCTTTTATTTTCTTCATCATAGAGGTGGTATGCTTTGGAGGTATTTGAATACCCCAAGAAAATACACTTACGACTTCTAGCACCAAGTTTGTTTCTATGTACCTTTGGTATCAAAGCATAACAGATGGAACCAAAGACCCTGAGATGTTTTACCGAAGGAACATGTCCATACCACATTTCATATGGAGTCTTGTTTCTTATAGCATTAGATGGACATCTATTCTTTATATATGCAGCACATAGAACAGCATCAGCCCAAAACATTATCTTTACATTTTGAAGAAGAGCATGGATCGTACCATATTTAAGATTGTCCTATTCATTCATTCTTTCAGCTACACCATTCTGTTGGGGATTATAAGGCACAGTTTTTTGATGTTTAATCCCATGTTGGCGAAGATATTGTTCAAATTTATTTGATGTATATTCTTTTCCATTATCAGTGCGAATAGACCCAATATGAGATTGTGCATCATTTTCAATCCATTTATGAAAATTCTTGAATGTTAGGAAAGCACCAGATTTGTTCTTCAATAAATAAACCCAACACATTCTGGTGTAGTCATCAATAAATGTCATGATATAGTTATTTCCATTTGCAGAAGGAACAGGCATTGGACCACATAAATCTGAATGAATAAGTTCAAGCTTCCTATGTGCTCTTGGATGTGAGTCATGAAAGGACTGTTTTCTATGCTTTCCTAGAATGCAAGCATCACATTGCTTAAGTTTTCTAGGAATTGTAGGCAAACCAGCAACACCATTTTTCTTCAATAAACGGAGACTGTCATAGTTTAAATGTCCAAATCTAGCATGCCATAATAAACTTGATGGAAGTGTACCTTCTTCATGATGAGAAATATATGAGGAATGTTGTGCATGAGCAGATGTTCCTTGTAGTTTGAAAAGCCTTTCTTCTTCTATTCCCCTCATGACAAGTGAGTGATCAGATGCTTTTCTTACCTCAAGCTTGCCATCAAACATATGAATGGAGTGACCTTGCTGGCGGATGTGGACCAAGGACAGCAAGCTTCTCTTGAGCTGTGGGAGATATAGAAACATGATCAAGAAGAAAGTCTGAGAGACCAGGCAGTTTAATCCTGATTGTGCCAAGCCCTGATGGCTTGATTTTTGACTGATCTGCAAAGTAAACTACTCCATCAACATTGTCAGTGAAATCTTCAAAAAAGTCTTTTCTATGAGTCATATGACAGGTTGCTCCTAAATCAAGCAGCCAATCATTTTTCCAAGAAGCAAGTGAAGTATTAAACAAACCTTCATTTACTCCAATGTTACATTGTGCCTCAACATAGTGAGCGGATTCAGGTGCTTTACCTTTGTCTATATCATCAGTTTTACCTTTCTGTTGGTTTCTTCTCTGCTCAATTTTGTCCCATGGTAGCTTGCATGTAGAGGCATCATGTGATCCATTTCTTTTGCAGCGAATACAATGTAAATCTGCCTTTTCTCCTTGAGAATGTCTCCCCCCCCTGCCTCTGAAGTATCTTCCTCTTCCTCTTCGTCCACCTCTTCCTCTTGTAGAATCTTGAGCAGGATACTTTTCTTTATGAGCAAGGCACACAGTCTCTTCAGAAGATTCAGGGACTGTCTTCATTCCAAAGGCTTTTTCTCTTTCAGCAAACTTTTTCACAAGAGAGTCAAAGGTTATATCTTTGAGATTTCCATTTGCTTGCAAAGACTCAAGATAATTGGAGTATGTAGGATAAAGTGCCTTGAGAAAAGCAATAAGAGGGATATCCAGCTCAACCTTAGTGGATTTGATATCATGCATTATAGACTTTATTTCAGATGCAAGAGAAAGAGGATCATTATTTTGCAGTTCAAGAGTGAAGAGTTTAATCATGAGTTGGACAAATTCAAGTGCAGAATGTGAGTCATAGAGTTCTTTCAGCTTTTGTAAAGCTTCAAAGGCAGTTGAATATGATGAAATGTGGCGACTCACCTCTTTATTTACAGATGTTGCGATTAATGCATAAGCTTTGTTGTTCTTGTTTTCCCAAATGGCGAGCTGTTTGTCTGAGGTGGGCTTTTCTGGGTCACTGTCTCCTTCTCCGACACACACTCCTTTCCACAACTCATTGAAGATGAGGGTGTGTTGTATCATCCTGGACCAATTAGGATAGTTCTCCTTGCCAATGAGAAGTATTCCTACGATAGAGATGATTGAATGCATTCTGTAAAAAATTACTTCTGTTGATAGAAAAAGTACTTCTGCTGATAGAAAAAAATACTTTGTGCACTATGTTTCTTCAAATCCTTCCAATGTTTGATATCAACATTTCATTGAAATATTATGTACATATCACTTCAATCATTTTAATTCTCTAACTTTAGGACGCAGCAGGATAACATTACCATTCAAATGATTTGAATGAAAAAAAAACAGTGCTTTGGCCCTTGACACCAGAAACTATCCACAATACCATGTCACCATTCAAATTATTTGAATGAAAAAAATAGTTCTTTGATACCAGGCAAAAACAACGGTCTATCCACAATACCATGTCACCATTCAAATGATTTGAATGAAAAAAAAATAGCGCTTTAATACCAGGCAAAAACAAAGTTCTATCCACAATTCCATGTCACCATTCAAATGATTTGAATGAAAAAAAATAGTGCTTTGATATTATTCACCCAACGCTCCGTATGTAGTTTTTGTATGTCTGTGGATTTATTAAGCTCGATTCAACTTGGTCGACGATGATTGGGATTACAGCGGAGCGGCTGCTTTTAAAAGCTCCCAGGGGAGCTTCCTTTAATGTCATGAGCTGGTTTCGAGACGAAGATGCCAGATGTTGCAGCAAAGAAAGGCCTCAATTTTTGGATGGTGTAGACGATGGCACCTAAACTTAATGATGGCAAGCAAAGCATGTATCACCGCATCTTGCCCAGATTCCACTCCAAGAAGCCCTGCTACTAGCTGCTTAGCAGTGGGAGATTTCAGTTGAGGATTAGCGCACACATAGCCTGTAAGTCCCACGTAGGGGATCAGATAACTAGCAAGCAGATAGTTGACACTATTAGCGTAGGGATCAAAAGGAGGTTTCAAAGTTGTATTGAAGGCATGGTTGATGGTCTTCGGTTCATGTCCGGAAGAGATAAAAATATCTAGGATGTGAATTTTCTCGGTGCTTAAAAATACCAGGTTACAATGGCTCTATCACGGTACCTATTTATGCAAATAAAAGGCAAGAATACCTTAGATTGAGGTTTCATTCAAATGGGTATCAAAAACCCAAGATTACAAGGCCATGACCATGAAAGTCCAGATAAATACATCATATTCACAAAACAGAAGTAGGGCCCTTGAGAAACCCAGATTTAATTCTCAGAGTCCAAAGATGAGTCGAACAGTACCATCTTTTGGATTCCCCTCAAACAGCAGTATCTTTCCCTTCAACCGCCACAACAGATCTTTGGCATCGAAACTCTGAGGGTTCTGGCCTCGAATACAATAGCTAAACTTGCGTAGGATTCACAAGCTCTCTGCGAGAAGGCCGAGTATTCGCCGAACAGCGCTCAATGGACAGAGCCCAGAGGCGTAGGAATATGGAACGGTTTTGGATTCTGAGCGAATTCAGGGCAGCGCAGGTGTGGCAGAACGACAAAGGCGTTTGAGGACAGAGCTCAGGTCAGAACGATAGAGGACAGCAGTAAAAATGAAGGGAGTTACAACTATTTTAAGAATTGGCTCTGATACCATGTCAGGCCATGCAGTAACTCTCCAAAGGCAGTAAAACTGATTCGTCTATTATTCCATAGGTAGGCTATTGTTATATACAATAGGAGTGATTGTTCAGTTCATCTCCCGATGAATGTTCACATTCCTAATTTATTTATTTACACAAATTCCCCCAATCATGAAGATTAGGTGTCAACAGTCACTATTCCAATCAAAATCAAAGCCCTATATGCAATGAAAATAATTGCATTTCTTTTATTTTCTTGTAGTGTTTCTAATGCAAAGAAACATAAGATTGAAACTTGATCATTGACAAAAATAAACCATACAGACTTTAATTGTAATGTGAAAGTCACTTTTCAAATTCAGCAATCATTCTATACATACAAACCCTAATTGACGAGAAAAAAGAAAGAAAGAAATAGAATATTATGAAAAAGGTGTGACACTTAGAGGGGATTAACACTCATACACAATTCAACAATTTCACACCCAAAACCCTAAATGGAATGCAAAATTCATGTGTTTTTTTCTTTTCGATTTCACTTACTTTTCAAATGAAAATAAGATATTGCCAAATCACTGATAAAATAAATTATTCAGAATGATGACTGAAACATCAATTCCTTCAAGCAACCAACGATCAAGAAATCAATTTGCTAATGACCCAATTGACAAGAACTGTCAGGCCAGGAGATAACTCCTCAAATGTGATTGATCTATTCATTCAGGTTGTTCATTATTATATACAAGAGGGAGATACTATTCAGTTCATCTCCTGATGACTCTCCATTTCCTCTATTATTTATTTACACTAATTACAATTGTTCACCCAATCCCTATGATTAGGTGTCAACATTCCCTCCCTTAATCTGAAGGGATGTTGGTGAGTCCAAGCATCATTTGAATCTTTCAAGATTTTCTCTTCCAAGCGCTTTGGTGAAGATGTCTGCAATCTATTCATTAGTGGAACAATGGCAGAGATAGATTGTTTTAGCCTCAACATGATGTCGAATTAGAAGATATTTTGTATTGATGTGCTTCGTTCGATCATGGAACTTTAGGCTCTTGGCTAGCTTTATTCCCAAGGTATTGTCAATCATGAGTGGAGTCGATTGTACTTGTTTTACCTGCAAATCTTCAAGAATTTTCCTAAGCCATACAATTTCTTTTGTTGCCTCAACTGTTGCCACATATTCTGCCTCTGTTGTGGAATCTACTGGAACTGATTGTTTGCGTGATCTCTAGGTGACAACTCCTGATCCAAGACTCATAGCATAACCTAAAGTAGATACCCCAGTTTCTTTGTCTCCATCAAAGTCTGAATCAAAGTATCCAATCAAGCTTAAGTCTCCCACCTGTGTATACTTGATTCCAAAGTCTTAAGTTCCCTTCAAGTACTTTAGAACTCTTTTGGTAGCAGACCAATGTCCCTCACAAGGCTTTTGCATAAACCTGGAGAGGATTCCAACAACACATGAAATGTCTGGTCTGGTAGTAGTTAGGTAATTAAGACTTCCTACAAGTTGTCTATACTTTGTTGCATCCTCAAGTTATTTTCCCTCAATGGATGTGAGCTTTAAGTTTTGTTCCATTGGAGTAGTCAGAGGATTGCATTCAGTCATGCCAAATCTGTTCAACAGATCTCCAATTTACTTTTGAGAAAGGAATATGGACTTTGGATGTTGAGTTACTTCAATACCATTATAGTAATGAACATAGCCCAAATCAGTCATTTCAAAACATTTCCTCAATTCCTTCTTTATGGATGCAATATAGCTCTCATTGTTCCCTATCATCAAAAGATCATCTACATATACCACAAGATATACAACTATTTTGCCAACCTTATTGACAATCAAATTACATCATCAAGATCATAATGTTTGAAATTGAGTTTCAGAAGATGCTCAGTTAGTTTTTCATATGAGGCTAGTGGTGCTTGTTTGAGGCCATACAAGGATTTCCCAAGTTTGCATGCTTTATATTCATGTCCTTTTACAACAAACCCTTCAGGCTGGGACATAAAACATTCTCTTTTAGATCTCCATTCAAGAAAGTAGTTTTACATCCATTTGATGGACTTTCCAACCGTTTTGAGCTACTAGGGCAAAGAGTGTCCGGATGGTAGCCCATTTTGTTATGGGGTCAAAAGTTTCCTCATAATCGACCCCTTCCTTCTGTACAAAACCTTTTGCTACAAGCCTGGATTTGTGCTTTTCAAGTGAGCCATAAGCTTTATACTTATTCTTGTAGACCCACTTGTAGCCAATTGGTTTGGTTCCCAATGGAGGATCAACTAGTTTCCAAGTGGCATTCTTTATTAAGGCATCATACTCCTTTTGCATTGCTTCTTTCCATTCATCATGAGAAGCAACTTCTTTGAAGGAAGTTGGTTCAAAAATTGTAGACAAATTCAATTCACAATCATAAGAAATATCCATATCAATAGGTGAATTAGAGTCATCTACATCACACCCATCTTACCGGATTAAATTTCTAGTTCCTGTCTTTCCAACCTCATCAGGATGAACACTTTCAAGTGTCTTTGTCAACCACTTTGGGGGACCTTTCTCAAATGGTCTAGGCTGCTTCGTTGATTGAGTTGGGGCAGAATCAAGATTGAGTCTCCCAATTTTATCAATCACATCACTCAAAGTATCATCTGTTGTGTTAGTGTCAGTCTTTGCAGCCTTCCTCCAGTGATCAAACATGCTCTTACAAAGTGATTTTAAGGTGTCAAGGTCAAATTTTGTCATTTCAGTGAGTCTTCAAGCAAAATTTGGTCACTAGGCATTAGGTCTAGGGTTTGATTTTACTCCTTTCAAAGTTGTCCAAATGTCGGTCCATGTCACCAGTCAGCTGAGTGTATCATCATTCATAGGGTTGTCACCATCATGTCAGGTTCCACTGGGTCATTTTACACCTTGTTCATGCTTCAGTTGTGCCTAGGTAAAGTTCATTTCCCTCTCCTAGGGTTTTGAAGGCAATTTCTCTTGGATGGTCAAATCATCAGCAAAACTTGTATCCTGATGTTCATACACCTTCCCCTATCCTTAATGTACCTTATTAAACACCTCCCATCACTGAGATCCCCCAAATTCCTCATTTTCGCACAAACCCTAGTTTCTTGCTACAACTTGACAGTTTTCAAGGCTAGGCCTGTGTTTGCCTTTCTGGACCCCTTCCCCTCACTCAATATTTGAAATTCCACTTTCCCATACTTCCTAACATCCCTCCCTACTTCTCAAAATTTCCTCAAGAATTTAGAAGCCCCCTATACACTTCATTTCACTTCATTTCGACAAGTCCCCTCTTCCACACATCGAGATAGGTTTCACTCAAATGATGTTTCTGAGCAATAAAAGATGAATTTGGGAAAACTGAGAGAGGGTTTTGTCTGTAATATTCCAAGGAAGAAAAACCTCCTTCACTATTTACACAAGTGTCATTTTTTTTAGAGAAATGTCAAAACTATCGTTGCCTCAGGAGAATTGAATGCACCTCTGAAGTGACCTTGGGAAAATCAAGTTTTCTCCTAGCTTGGTTGGCCAAATGACTTTTTTGATGATGCAAATGATACCTAGACACAACGAGCTTTCCAATGAGCTATCATGAGCTCAATTGGGAGTTCAGGAACACCTTCAAAAGTTGACTGCAACAGGACTCTACCTTGAGGCAGCCTCATTTGGCACATTTTGACCAGTCTTGGGAGATTTGATTTTTGATAGGGTAAATGAACTCCAAAATACCAAAATCAAATTGGGTTCGAAATTAGACTCAAATGCATTTCCAACGAGCTATCCTGCGCATGATTTTGACACCGGGAAGGCCTCCAAAAGTCTCCTGCAAAAAGGTGCTACGCACAGGCTCTATGCGCCGCGCCTCAAGCCCAGTGCGCCGCGCCTTCCCTATGCGCCCGCGCCAGTGTATTTTTGCACTGAGAAATGAAGCTCTATGCGCCACGCCTTCCCTATGTGTTGCGCTAGTTTCCCAATGTGCCGCACCACCAACAACTTCACAAACTTTCTCCAAATCACTCAAAATGCGTGGGTCTTCACTTGTACAAGTAAGATGGGTTTCCATCATTCCTTTTCATCCTCCAAGATTAGTGCTTGTTAGATGGTGGTTGTCTTATGGTGTTGGATAGAAAAATAAAACCCTACCAAGGAAAATAGTGTTAGGGTTTTGTATTAACTGTTTGGCTTCCAGGTTACTACTCCCACCTCACATTCCCTTGCTCCATTTTTTCCTTGATTTCCCTATTTCCTAAAGTCACCCACTCTTATATTCATTAGTTTCATATCCCATACCCCCAATTCCTATTTTACAAAGTCCCAAACCCAAACCCTAGTCCATATACTATACCTTATCCCAAAATTCCCTCATATCCCAAGTTACTCATTCCTAAGTCCCACTATCCCTATCCCTAAAGTCATTGCATTCCTTATCATTCATGTCAGTTGTAAAATTCCCAAAACCTCAAATTTTCTAAACAGCCAAGTAACCGTCCATTGTTCCTACATTTGTCAAAATTCCAAAGGGCAAACATCACTTGACAAGACCCCACTGTCCACACTGCCCTATTTCCCACAGTCCCTCCCACATTTGGCAATTGCACCAAACTCTCATTCTTCATCTCATTGAAAGCCAAACAGACTTTGAAACACCATGAAGGCAAATAGAGAGTGACTTTACAACTGAAACTGCATGCATTAGGAGGACACTGGAAAGCCGTAAAAGGCAAGATCGACTCCGAATCTTGGCCAAAGCTTCTTTGGCTAAGCATGGCACTTGATGAGGCACCTTCAACCAAAATTTCAAGGAATTTGGAGAAAATTTTGTCAATTTTGAATTTTTGGCTTTAAAAACAGGTTTTTTAGTCCTATGCGTAGCGCCACTTGGCGCGCGCTTATAATTGGGAGGTCTGCAGGAGGAAAACTTTAGATTTTTTGATTTTCATCAAAAGTTATGCATGCTCATGGATTACCTAAGGATTTCATCAAGTTCTGGGTTGCCTAAAGGGTCAAAAACACCCTAAAAATGACCTCACTGCCCCTATTTTGGCACACAGGAAGCAGTCTTGGGATAATGGACGTTTGGAGGGGAAACTGACATCCAAATCTAGAAATTACACTTGCGTTGGAAAGTAGACAAGTAGGGCTTTCCAACAAGCACACGTGGGCTCAATTTGGACTTTAGGAAGTGCCTCAAACTCAGCCTCAAAGTGGTATGATGCAAAGAGATTTTGGCGCGGTGCACAGAGGATTTTTGCCCAATTTTTCACCTTCCAGCTCAGAAATTCGGCCAGTTTGACTAGTTTTGCTTCTTGAGGTAATTTTTGATCTATCTTGATGTAATTGGGTAAACATGATGTAATTTTGGCACTTATTTACTTGTTCTAGATGATTCATTCACTAAAAAGTGAAAATTAAATGAATGAATCAGTTTCCTAACATATAGAGGCAAGTTGTTTTGATTGCCTAGATTTCAGTACTTGGTTTAGAATCAGTTGGATCAGCTCCTAGAATGATGAGCTCGACCCCTAGAGGCAAGGGAATGGGTTGGGATATTGGGCTAGTCTATATCATGTATTCTCTTAGTCACTTTCAGGGTTGGACACTTGGGATTGCTTTGGCATATCATTGTACATATTTTCTCTGCATTTTTGGCTAAGGAAAGACCAGGGTTTTGTAGCACTTTTTTGGATCCATGTGGCTCTATGTTTTGATGGTGTGCTTCTCTCAGTAATTGTAAGTCGTTATGTGTATCATTTTCCTTCTCTCATCTTCTGCAATTGAACAAATGAAGTGTTAAGGTAGAATCCATAGATTGTTATGCTCTGCCTTTAAATTTGTTTGATTTTCAATGTTTTCACCTATTTAAGGAGAATCCTTGAAACCTTCTTGCTCTCCTTAGCTCCTCACCTGTATGATATACCCATTCATTTCCTTTAAAAGCATCAAGACAATCGCCTTCCTTGCCCCATTCGGACCTCTGCAAAAACTGTGCCTCAATCCCCAAGCCCAAATTTGCCTTTCCCTGTTTCAACACAAAACTCCTAAAAACTCAAATCAAACCCTTGTACTTCATACCTAGCCTAAAATTAACCTTTATTTCAGTCATCTTGGGCCCCATCGATTATCTTTGCTGAGATTGACTCGGAGAGAGCCCTCTCCTGTCCTCGTAGGGCTAGCTACGAGGCTGAGCGTGGTTTGATGTGGACCTAGAACCTTGCCTTTTCAGCCTGAGGCAAATCTAGGCTCTAACATAGTGGCGACTCCATTAGGGAAGAAAATGGTTTGCTTGTTGATGTCATTTGGTTTATGAGTTATAGACGGAGCCTGAAGTCACGTCAGGAAGCCTTCGAAATGATGTTGCTATGCATCAACGAAGTAGATAAACGCTGCTTCAGTCAATCTCTAGTCTAGCTTGTGAACATGACACTTGACTTGTAGCTTGTCTTGCCCCAGTACATGTATCAAGATCAGATCTGATTGTTGATTGTGGACAATGATCAGACACGGCAAGGCTGAAATCATTCACCTAGCGACTCTAGTGTCAAAGAATCCCAAGGTTCATACTTTTTATGGCGACTCTACTCTTCAAAAACCAGTGGTCTGAAGAATCTCTTGGTGA
Organism: Pinus taeda; assembly: GCA_000404065.3. Classification (NCBI taxonomy): domain Eukaryota; kingdom Viridiplantae; phylum Streptophyta; class Pinopsida; order Pinales; family Pinaceae; genus Pinus; species Pinus taeda. The sequence continues at coordinate 25,475 of APFE030676317.1, read as the reverse complement.
ATTCATTGTTATCAAAATGGATTGGCCTGCTCGACGATATGCTCCCATGAGCTAAGATCGCATTCCAGGCTTTCCAAATAAAATTCTGAAGGTAGATTGGTCAAGGAATTTGCCTACGTTTAAAGATGATGATAGGAAGGATGCTACTTTACATCTGATTAGATTTCACATGCATATTCGCAAGTTGAAGGTTGATTTTCCTGAATATTGTTTGATGAAGATATTCCTGGCCACTCTGGAAGGTGAAGCCCAATCTTGGTATGAAAGTTTTCCGCATGCTTGTATTTACTGTTTAAAGGATTTTCATGCCATGTTCATTGAAAGATACAAAGAATCTTATCCGTCATTAAATTTAGTTCAGAACTGTTGCAAACATGCTTATAGTTTTATTGAAAGCCTTGAGAAATATTATGAAGATGATAATTTCATGGATGATGAGATCATGGAAGCCTTGTATGAAAATCCATTTCACCAGCATAAAGAGAGCGATACTTGTCAAGATGATCAGGAAAATTTGCAACAGGATCAAGATCTTAGCACAATGGGAACTGATGAAAGAGAAATTTCCGTTTTATATCTTTCCGTAGAAGAAGACAACATGCAGGGAATTCAAGTTTCAATTTCAGAATGTGATAATGTTAAGTCAGCCATTTTAGATCTAGATTCAGATTGTGATGACCAAGAATACCTTGTACTGAATCCCATGAAGGAGAATTCTACTGTTGAAATCATCTGGAATGAAGAAGACAAATTTATGGATCCAAATGTTCTCATGTCATCATACCAAAGCCTTCATGAGGAGGTAATCCAGTCAATTCATGAAAAACAGAATGAGATCTTTGTTCGAGTAAGTGATAAATCTTCTTGCAATAACTCAGTGGTAAATGATAATTTGGATAATTTCATTGCCATGTCATATGAAGATGATCAACAATGTTTTCAAATTTCAGAAGATCAGGGAATTAAGCACTGCCATTTAGGATTTTCATGTTTTAAAATGTTATTTCAAGAACACAATACTTGCTTGAGCAAAAGGAAACAAAAAGTATTATCTCCCTTGTCTGAAGATGAGATAGATCAACTGCTGAAGGGTCATGTTACAACCCAAGCTGAAGCAAATTTGCAGTGCACACATGGTCAAGAAAGTGTTGGTGAAACTTCTTCCTCTTTTGAAAATGATGACGGTCTTGTAATCAGTTTTATAGATCAGCAAACAAATAATATTTTCTTTCACATGATAAGGCTTTCATGTTTGATAATCTTGAAGATTGTTTTTTGTTTAAGAATGACCTATACCATGAAGTTGAGGAATATGAGCTTGAGAGAGACAATACGCCAGGATTTCTCATGGTCAAGGAACCTATAGCTAACACTCAGATGGCAGAAGCACATATTTCTCTATGCTTTCCTATCGCTCGAAAATCAATTGTTCTTTCAGATCAAAATGGAGGGAGTACTTATATTTTTGCAGCTAGATCTCAAGCTAAGCTAGTGCTTCAGGATTTTCAAGATCCCTTCGGCATTCTTCTGCAAGCATTAGAAAAGATAAATATTGCCTGGTTCATTATCATAAGCTTTGGTTTCAGTGGTCATTTTGAGTTTCCTACAGGTTCATCGTTCTGCCTGCTCGAGAAAAGTGAGAGCATAAATTTGGTATGTAGCCATCTACTAGATTGGTTACATTAGAAAGCTCATTACACATGATTGTACATATTTCATTAGTATGTAGGTGGTTGTCATCATGATTTGAACTCTTGATGGACTACTGCCCTTCAATAAGCTTTGTAAGTTCTTGTTTTAGTTAAGTCAGTCATGAGTCATTTGTGAGTCAGTTTTCAGTCTTGTTATTAAGTTAGTTTGTGTCGGTTTTCAGTCATGCATTTCAGCTTGAGTTTTTGACTCCATTGCCCAATGAGTGAAGGCACTGTATGCATTCCAAAGATCTGTTGTTCTTGGCACCTCCAAGGAGCTACCATCCCCATTGGAGCCAATGTTAGTGTCATTCTTTGCAGCTTCCTCCAGTGATCAAACATGCTCTTACAAAGTGATTTTAAGGTGTCAAGGTCAAATTTTGTCATTTCAGTGAGTCTTCAAGCAAAATTTGGTCACTAGGCATTAGGTCAGGGTTTGATTTTACTCCTTTCAAACTTGTCCAAATGTCGGTCCATGTCACCAGTCAGCTGAGTGTATCATCATTCAGAGGGTTGTCATCATCATGTCAAGTTCCACTGGGTCATTTTACACCTTGTTCATGCTTCAGTTGCGCCTAGGTAAAGTTCATTTACCTCTCCTAGGGTTTTGAAGGCAATTTCTCTTGGATGGTCGAATCATTAGCAAAACTTGTATCTTGATGTTCATACACATTCCCCTATCCTTAATGTACTTTATTAAACACCTCCCATCACTGAGATCCCCCAAATTCCTCATTTTCGCACAAACCCTAGTTTCTTGCTACAACTTGACAATTTTCAAGGCTAGGCCTGTGCTTTGCCTTTTTGGACCCCTTCCCCTCACTCAATATTTGAAATTCCACTTTCCCCTACTTCCTAACATCCCTCCCTAATTCTCAAAATTTCCTCAAGAATTTATAAGCCCCCCATCCACTTCATTTTGCTTCATTTCAACAAGTCCCCTGTTCCACACATCGAGATAGGTTTCACTCAAATAATGTTTCTGAGCAATAAAAGATGAATTTAGGAAAAATGAGAGAGTTTTTTGTCCATAATAGGCCAAGGAAGAAAAAAATCCTTCACTGTTTACACAGGTGTCATGGTTTTAGAGAAATGTCAAAAATACCGTTGCCTCAGGAGAATTGGATGCACCTCTGAAGTGACCTTGGGAAAATCAAGTTTTCTCATAGCTTGGTTGGCCAAATGACTTTTTCGATGCTTCAAATGATAACTAGACACAAAGAGATTTCCAATGATCTATCATGAGCTCAATTTGGAGTTGAGGAACACCTTCAAAAGTTGACTGCAACAGCACTCTGTCTTGAGGCAACCTCATTTGGCACATTTTGACCAGTCTTGGGAGATTTGATTTCTTAGAAGGTAAATGAACTCAAAACTACAAAATTCCAATTGGGTTGGAAATTAGACTCAAATACCTTTCCAACGAGCTATCCTGTGCCCAATTTTGACAAAGGGAAGGCCTCCACAAGTCTCCTGCAAAAAGGCGCTACGCACAGGCTCTATGCGCTGCGCCTCAAGCCCAGTGCGTCGCGCCTTCCCTATGCGCCGCGCTAGTGTATTTTTGCACTGAGAAATGAAGCTCTGTGCGCCAAACCTTCCCTATGTGCTGCACCAGTTGCCCAATGTGCCGCGCCACCAACAACTTCACAAACTTACTCCAAATCGCTCAAAATGCATGGGTCTTCACTTGTACAAGTAAGATGGGTTTCCATCATTGCTTTTCATCCAAGATTAGTGCTTGTTAGATGGTGGTTGTCTTATGGTGTTGGATAGAAAAATAAAACCCTACCAAGGAAAATAGTGTTAGGGTTTTGTATTAACTATTTGGCTGCCAAGTTACTACTCCCACCTCACATTCCCTTGCTTCATTTTTTCCTTGATTTCCCTATTTCCTAAAGTCACCCACTCTTATATTCATTAGTTTCATATCCCATACCCCCAATTCCTATTTTACAAAGTCCCAAACCCAAACCCTAGTCCATATACTATACCCTATCCCAACATTCCCTCAGTTCCCAAGTTACTCATTCCTAAGTCCCACTATCCCTATCCCTAAAGTCATTGCATTCCTTATCATTCATGTCAGTTGTAAAATTCCCAAAACCTCAAATTTTCTAAACAGCCAAGTAACCATCCATTGTTCCTACATTTGTCAAAATTCCAAAGGGCAAACATCACTTGACAAGACCCCACTGTCCACACTGCCCTATTTCCCACAATCCCTCCCACATTTGGCAATTGCACCAAACTCTCATTCTTCATCTCATTGAAAGCCAAACAGACTTTGAAACACCATGAAGGCGGACAGACAGTGACTTTACAACTGAAACTGCATGCATCAGGAGGACACTGGAACGACATAAAAGGCAAGCTCGGCTCTGAATCTTGGCCGAAGCTTCTTTGGTTGAGCATGGCACTTGATAAGGCACCTTCAGCCCAAATTTCAAGGAATTTGGAGAAAATTTTGTCAAATTTGAATTTTTTGGCTTTAAAAACAGGTTTTTTAGTCCTACGCGTAGCGCCACTTGGCGCGCGCTTATAATTGGGAGGTCTCGAGAAGGAAAACTTTAGATTTTTGGATTTTTCATTAAAAGGTATGCATGCTCATGGATTACCTAAGGATTTCATCAAGTTTTGGGTTGCCTAAAGGGTCAAAAACACCCTAAAAATGACCTCACTGCCCCTATTTTGGCACACAAGAAGCAGTCTTGGGAGAATGGACTTTTAGAGGGGCAAATGACATCCAAATATAGACATTCCACTTGGGTTGGAAAGTAGACAGGTAGGGCTTTTCAACAAGCACACTTGGGCTCAATTTTGACGTCAGGAAGTGCCTCAAACAACGCCTCAAAGTGGCGCAACGCATAGAGATTTTGACGTGGCGCACGGAGGATTTTTGCCCAATTTTTCACCTTCCAGCTCAGAAATTCGGCCAGTTTGACAAGTTTTGCTTCTTGATGTAATTTTTGATCTATCTTGATGTAATTGGGTAAACATGATGTAATTTTGGCACTTATTTACTTGTTCTAGATGATTCATTCACTAAAAAGTGAAAATTAAATGAATGAATCAGTTTCCTAACATATAGAGTCAAGTTGTTTTGATTGCCTAGATTTCAGTACTTGGTTTAGAATCAGTTGGATCAGCTCCTAGAATGATGAGCTCGACCCCTAGAGGCAAGGGAATGGGTTGGGCTATTGGGCTAGTCTATATCATGTATTCTCTTAGTCACTTTCAGGGTTGGACACTTGGGATTGCTTTGACATATCATTGTACATATTTTCTCTGCATTTTTGGCTAAGGAAATACCAGGGTTTTGCAGCATTGTTTGGGATCCATGTGGCTCTATTTTTTGATGGTGTGCTTCTCTCAGTAATTGTAAGTTGTTATGTGTATCATTTTCCTTCTCTCATCTTCTGCAATTGAACAAATGAAGTGTTAAGGTAGAATCCATAGATTGTTATGCTCTACCTTTAAATTTGTTTGATTTTCAATGTTTTCACCTGTTTAAGGAGAATCATTGAAACCTTCTTTCTCTCCTTAGCTCCTCACTTGTCTGATATACCCATTCATTTCCTTTAAAAGCATCAAGACGATCACCTTCCTTGCCCCATTTAGACCTCTGCAAAAACTGTGCCTCAATCCCCAAGCCCAAATTTGCCTTTCCCTGTTTCAACACAAAACTCCTAAAAACTCAAATCAAACCCTTGTACTTCATACCTAGCCTAAAATTAGCCTTTATTTCAATCATCTCAAGCCCAATCAATTATCTTTGCCAAGATTGACCCGGAGAGAGCCCTCTCCTGTCCTCGTAGGGCTAGCTACGAGGCTGAGCGTGGTTTGATGTGGACCTAGAACCTTGCCTTTTCAGCTTGAGGCAAATCTAGGCTCTAACACATTGTTGGAGTTTCATGCGGGGAGAGAGTGCTTCAAAAGAAGATTCCACATGTTGATCTATTATAAGAATCCCTCCTTTAAGATGTGGAATATAATTATCAAATTCTTGAAATGATTTTGCATTTGCGAATCTATCCAAGTGGTCAAGTTGCGCTCAACAACATTGTTAGTTTTGGATGATTCAAGAAAGATTACATCTCTAGATACAATAAACTTTTTATTGACTTCATCATAGAGACAGTATGATTTGGAGGTGTTTGAATACCCTAGGAAGATACACTTATGACTTCTTACACCAAGTTTGTTTCTATGTACCTTTGGTATCAAGGCATAACATGTGGAACCAAAGACCTTGAGATGCTTTACCGAAGGAATGTGCCCATACCACATTTCATAGGGAGTCTTGTTTCTAATAGTATTAGATGGACATCTATTCTTTACATATACAACACATAAAACTGCATCAGCCCAAAACATCATGGAGTGCACCATATTTAAGATTGTCTTATTCATTCTTTCAGCTACTCCATTCTGTTGGAGATTATAAGGGATAGTTGTTTGATGTTTGATCCCATGTTGGCAAATATAGTTTTCAAATTCATTTGAAGTGTATTCTTTTCCATTATATTTGTGAATAGAGCCAATATGGGATTATGCATCATTTTCAATCCATGTATGAAAGTTCTTGAATGTTTGAAAAGCATCAGATTTGTTCTTCAATAAATAAACCTAACACATTCTGGTGTAGTCATTAATAAATGTCATCATATATTTATTTCCATTTGCAGAAGGAATAGGCATTGGACCACATAAATTTGAATGAATCAGTTAAGGTTTTCTATGTGCTCTGGAATGTGAATCATGAAAACACTGCTTTCTATGCTTTCCTAGAATGAAAGCATCACATTGCTTAAGTTTCCTAAGAATCGTGGGCAAACCAGTAACACCATTTTTCTTCAACAAGCAGAGGTTGTCATAGTTCAAGTGTCCAAATATAGCATGACATAATAAACTTGATGGAAATGTACCTTATTCATAATGAGAATTGTATGAGAAATTATGTGCACGAGCAGAGGTACCCTGCAACTTGAGAAGCCTTTCTTCTTCTATCCCCATCATGACAAGTGAGTGGTCTGATGCTTTTCTCACCTTAAGCTTTCCATCAAACATATGAATGGAGTGTCCTTGCTGGCAAATGTGGGTGAAGGACAACAAGTTTCTCCTCAGTTGTGGGAGATATAGAACATGATGCAGAAGAAAGTTTGGAAGACTAGGCAATTTAAGCCTGATTGTGCCAAACCCTGATGGCCTGAGTTCTGATTTGTATGCAAATTATACTAATCCATCAACATTGTCAGTAAATTATTCAAAAAAATCTCTTCTAAAATTCATGTGGCAAGTTGATCCTGAATCAAGAAACCAATCATTTTTCCAAGAAGCAAGTGAAGCATTAAATAAGCCTTCATTTACTCAAATATTACAGTGTGCCACAACATAGTGAGCAGATTCAGGTGCTTTACCTTTCTCTTTGTTATTAGTTTTACCTTTGGGTTGGTTTCTTTCCTGCTCAATTCTGTCCCCAAGGCAACTTTCAGGTGGATGCATCATGTGATCCATCTCTTTTGCAGCATATGCAGTGCAAATCTAACATTTCTTCTTGAGAGTGTCTGCTCCCCTGCCTCTGAAATTTCTTCCTCTTCCTCTGGACAATCTTGAGAAAGATTGTTTTCTCTATGAGAAAGGCAGACAACCTCGTAAGAAGACTCAGGAGCTGTCTTCTTCCCAAAATATTTCTCTCTTTCAGCAAATTTTTTCAGAAGGGAGTCAAAGGTAATATCTTTAAGGTTTCCATTTGCTTGCGTTGAGTCAAGATAATTTGAGTAAGTGGGATAAAGTGCCTTGAGAAAATCTATCAAAGGAATATCCAGATCAACATTAGTGACTTTGATATCATGCATTATAGATTTTACTTCTGACACAAGTGCAAGAGGATCATTATTTTGTAATTCAAGGGTGAAGAGTTTAATCATGAGTTGAACAACTTCAAGTGCAGAGTGTGATTCATAGAGTTCCTTCAGTTTTTGTAACGTTTCGAAAGCATTTGAAAATGGTGAAATATGGTGACTCACCTCTTCATTTGTTGATGCTTCAATTAATGCATAAGCCTTGCTTTTCTTATTTTCTCAATTGGTGAATTGCTTGTCTGAAGTAGGTTGTTCTGGCTCTTTGTCTCCGTTTCCAACACACACTCCTTTCCACAACTCATTAAAAATGAGAGTGTGTTTGATTTTCTGTGACCATTCTAGATAGTTCTCCTTCCTAGTGAGAAACACTCCCACAATAGATATCAATGAATTCATTTTTAAAAAAATATGTACCTTGTTGCCAATATATATAAAAAATGCTCTTCTAGTGGTTAAAAATTGGACTCTAATATATTAAAAATAGAAGTATTATTTTGGGAAGGTAATATATGGGGAAGAAAATATTTAGGGAAGGTGGTATATGGGGAAGGGAGAATTTTTGGGGAGGTGGTATATAGGGGACAGTGTAGGAGCCAAACGCAACAAGCATTATATATGAAACAATGTTATATACCAGATAGCGTAGGAACCAAATGTAGCAAGCGGTATATATGAAGCAATGTTATATACTAGACAACGTATATATATACCAGCCTTATAATATGGAACAACATGTTTATGGGATAGCGTAGGAGCCAAAACGTTGTGCAGGATATGAAGCGTATTAGCTGAGCGTGTTTATGGGACATTGTAGGAGCCAAATGTTGTGCAGGATATCATACCATAGGGCTCTGTTATGTAGTGGAGAGGAGTGCGCAGAGGTGGTTTAATACATTGCAACGTAAGGAGAGCAAGGGGACCATAGGATATTGAATACACTTGTGGGAGCCGAGGGGAGCGCGTACACAGTCATTGTATTGTACAACGCCATTCAACCAACTAAAAAATTCATGCATTCACCATATATGTCCATTGACCATCAGTCTTCTTCTTGATAATGAATTCTGATTATTGAAAGCACTTACCAAACGTCGCAACACCTCTAGGTTTCGACCCAGCTCACAGTCTTTTAACGCACATGTTCCATCTCCCAGCGCCACGGCTTCAACGACTTCAACTATTGCTTGTAGGTCCACTCCAAACAACTTCTATGATAGTTACACATTGAATGCAGATGGTTTGTCCAAATGCATAGATTTGGTAGAGAAAAGAGACAGAGGGCAGGAAACTGACAGGAGTTACAATGCAGAAAAATAAAAATAGATGTTGGCTTTGATACCATGTCAGGCTAGGAGGTAAATCCTCAAATGTGATTGATCTATTCATTCAGGTTGTTCATTATTACATACAAGAGGGAGAGACTGTTCAGTTCATCTCCTAATGACTCTCCATTTCCTCTATTATTTATTTACACTAATTACAGTTGTTCACCCAATCCCTATGATTAGGTGTCAACAAGAACAAAGCAAAATCCAAAGAAATTCTTATCAAAGGCACTCAAAACCAAGCTCAAACAACATGAAGACTTATGAGAGACCAAGACACACTCAAGGACACACGGAGGACCAATTGGAACAAAGTTAATCAGAGAGAAAACCATGAAAGGGATTTTTTTACATGTTATAGGGGTTAGTGAAGGTGCAATAGGCTACCAGTGCACTGCAACGCAGGTGTAACATCCTTGGTGAGAATTCCATGTAAAATATATATAAGTCCACGGTGATGGGACACGTATTCCAAGATGAATGGTGGGGGAAACATCCTAGCGGGTGTTGATTCGATTTATTATGGCTAAGGAAATTTGCAAAGGAAATGGATAAGGCTTTGGAAAAGTAAAAAGGCATTTTGGCACATTTATTTATGAAAAGAATGGAAATTAAAAGAAAAGGAAGATGAAAGGTCAAAGTTTGCATGTGAGAAGGAAAATGAAGGAAAATAATGGAAAATTAAGAAAATAGAGACCTCATTGATAAAAAGGCTTATGAGGATTAGTTAAAAAGGCTTATGAGGATCAGTTGGTAAGGTTTTTTTCTAGGTTTTGGTGGAGCTCTCTTCTATTCTATTCTCTCTCTCATACTCTTGGAGACTTAGAGTTTTCTTGGAGCACTCTTGGAGGGTGTGGTTTACTTGGATTTTTGGAGCACAAAGGCAGAGGAAGAGCAGGAAAGCGGAAGAAGGCATCGAGATTAGCAGCTACGACGAGATTTTCTTGTAGGTACCGAGTTGCATGAATGTTTTCTGCACTAGTTTTGGCATGCATGGTGCATGCATGTGGTTTGTTGGTTGTGATCTGTCATTCGCATGGAGGATGGTCGGGATTGATAGTGGATTTCCTAGCCTTTCCATTTCCTAGATAGTCATGGAGTTTGTGGGTTTATTTCCTTGTTTTGTTTTTGGTTGGTTCTCATGTTTCCTTAACTTGGGTTGAGTTATTAGTTCTTGGAACCCATGGTTAGAAAAACGCTCCGGAGACCTTGTAACAGCTTGGGTTGAGTTACTAGTCCTGGAATCCTTGGTTTGACAAACGCTCTGGAAGCCCTTGGTGGGTTGAGTTACTAGTCCTGGAGCCTTCGCTGGACAAACGCTCTAGAATCCAAGCGACAATTGTGGGTTGAGTTACTAGCACTGGAGCCTTGGTTGGAACAAATTCTCTAGAAACCCTGGAAGGCTTGGATGGAGACCAATCTGATGATGGTTTTACGATGTTTGACTGTGAGGTGGAATCATTGTTATATGGGTTGAGGTGGATGGCCTTTGGACACCCTGGATGACTTTTGATTGATGTGTCCTATGAGATCCCACATTCATGCTTGGAATATGGCAAAGGAGTGAATGGCTAAATAGAGATTTGGCTCAACCATTCTACAGTCGGGTGGTACGTGGAAGTCCCATCCCAGGTTTGGATTTTGCATCATTAATGAAAAGTTATTTCTAATAGTATTTCTATGATTATTATGATGAATTATATGTGGTGTATATGGTTGTGATTTCACTGATATTTTTGTCCCTATTATACTGGTTATGTATATGTTTTATGACAACAACTATGTATGGCTCTCATCATGTTTTTACTTGTAAATGAACGAACAATGTATCTATGACCTAATGGTTGGAATGACAGTTAAAGTGACAAGGAAACAATGCTTCATGGTGAATCTTGGATAAGTATGAGACCCCTATGCTCAAATTTGTTATTTACAATTGTAGATTACATATTTGTGATATGTTTCATGAAATGCATGTCATGGCTAGTAGGGGTCCATTCAGGGTTTTTCATTCAAGCCTTTTCTTTAGCACTGGAATGTCCATGTTATTTTATGGTTTTGGAGGTGTCATGAAATTTTGGGCATAGCACTGACAAATTTAGTCTTTACGCGCTGACAAGAAAGCTTATGAGAGCGACTTTAGGTTTCTGGACATTGTCATGCCTATGGCATGAGAGCGATTGAGGCTTAAGTTGTCCAAAAGTTCAGTGGGACCCAAGGGCAAGCTGTCTAAAGTGTTGGATTGGTTCCTGAGGGTCCTGTAGATCTTGAATGTCTGTATGGAGTGTTTTTGTCGGTTCCACTTCCTTAACATGACTTAGGAAGTCGAATCATATCGTAGTGGCCTCTCCTCGCATGTTTATCCCAGTTGGACGAATGCTTGGGTAGACGTGGGAGGAGGGTGTTACAGAGTGGTATCAAAGCATGGTTCACCCCTCGAACTGGATGGGTTATGTGTTGGTCATGCATTCATGTCGGTTTCATATGTGTTTCTTGTGTTGTAGTCCAAGTGCTTGTTGTTTTTTCATGTTATTGAGCATGGTTGTAGTGATGTCACCATGTGAAGGTTGAAGGTGTTGTCGTGGATTATGTCTTCATGTTTGTTAAAAAACAGGCATTGTTATGCACATCAGTGTTCACATGTTATCAAATGCAGTTGATGTGGTATTATTTTCATGCATGAGGTCATGGTTTGTGTAGTTGATATGATCATGCATTGATGATTGGACTCTAGCTAGAATTCTATATTGTTTCGTACTCATGTGTTATGTCTATATGCAGTTGTTATGCATGTATGGTCTTGGTTATAGTTATGTATGAATAGTAGGTCAAACATGCCTATGAAGTCATGGTATGTAATTTTGGTCATCATGGTGTTATTGGTTGTTAGGATGCTAATGTGTTGGCTGAGATAGAGAAGGAGATGGATATCATCAAAGGGAAGTTGCAGCATTGGACCTCGAGGCAAGAGAAGATCATCATACAGGTTTGTATGATTGGGCATGCAGGTATGTAAGTTAAGGATTGTCATATGCATTAGGTTTATATACACTAGGTTTATGTACATGTTTTCGATGTTATGGTTGCATACATGATAGATGATAGTTGATTAGTATAGTCACATGCACATGTCGTGGATAGTCATGAATGATAGTAACCTGTGGTTGTATGCACTGTTATTTTTGTTTTATGTTAGATAACTTTATGATCATGTTATATGTTGCTAATGACCATGTTATATGTTATATGTTAGTTAACTTGGTGATTAGGTTTATAACATTAATATCTTGATATTATATGTATCATGCTAAATTGGATTAGACTATACATATGGTTTTGGTTATGTTCAGGTATGAGTCGACATATTTGTGATGACTTTGCACACGTGGTTGTTGTGCATGAACAATAAATTCTTATGAGTTTATGATGTGCACATGTTAGTTAGTTAGTGTGATGGATATCATGATCTTATTTATGTTTGAGTTGACATGTTGTAAAGTTATATCTTGCTAACTAGATTGATTGTGCAGACAAGATAGCCTCCCCTGAAGTACACTAAGGTTTTAGTTTTCTTATCTAGTATACTTGGTGCTTCATTCTTGATTATGTCATCTATTTTGTGTTGGGTGTTTGGTGTCTATTATGTCATCTAGTTGATTTTTTTAACATGGTATGTTTGCAAGTTGGTTGAATGTTTGATGAGTTGCATAATACGAATATGTGTTCCAATGATCTTGTTTTAAGATGGTTGTACTAATACCTAGGTGTTGAGACAGTTGATATGTACTTGAGTAGAGTAGGTGATAGTTGTAGCATTGTGTATAAGGACTATGAGTTGACTATGGATTATGACATGATTGTTAGTCTTGGTAAAGGTTGATTTCAAAGTGATAGATATGACTCTCTTGATATTTGGAACATGTGGTTGACATGTGTGAGAAGTTGCAGGAAACATGCTTGGTATTAGTGTGACAAGGTAATAGTTGATGTGTTTATATAACTAATAGTTGGTTGATGTGACAACGCATAGTAAGCCTCAATTGCAACAAGGTAAAAAGGTAAAAGAAAGGAATTGGACAAGAATTCCTTTGGCTATGTTTGGAAACCCTAATTCAAAACAAATGAGTGCTTTGCATACAGGAAACCTTCTTAACCTTAATATTGTCTGACATTATGTGGACATGTGCTAGATTCATGAACATGCACTTGACAGGTATATTAGCTAGTCTCTAGTTACATGTGGATCTATCAAGGGAATTAGAGTCCCTTGAGAGATGGCATGGATGTGTTCAATTGCAAGCAGCGTACTTGGCACAAAAAATTAAGGTATATGGTGTATTGTTATGTTTAATTATGCACTGCAGTTATGTGTTTATGGAAATATGATGCAGGGAGTTGCACGCCAAGAAAGGTTTCCATGAAATCTTGAAGAAGGCTCTGGTTGAGCTTTCCTTTGGGAGCACTGGGAACCAAGGATTGAGTCATGGTGTCTATTGTTAGTCTTGTGTTTTTGGTCTTTTATGATATGCTTGTGCTTGACTTGTAGCTTTTTTATGTATAGTGCATGATCATGCCACTTTGTTTGTGGTGTCGTATTATTATTGGTTTTCATGGTTTTCTTCTTGTTTGTTTTTTCTCTTACATTTTATGTTTTAAGTGTCTTGGTAATTGGTTGGGAAGGAAAAAAGTTAATGGAGCTCGGGGAGAGATGTGTGGTACTCGACAAGTAATGTAAGACACGGATGAAGCTTGGTGCATGAGTAAGCATAGCGAAAGGTAAGACTATGACTGTTGGTTGGACTGGTTGGGTCCATCGGTATAAATAGACGATGGCAGAATAATCATGAGAAAGGTAACTAGAAAAGGTAAGGTGAATGGACTTGAGGCGTCATATGCCTTGGCTATGTTGGGAAATGTTGTTGTCAATGTTGTGTATGTTGTGGAAAAATAAGGAATTTCTCTTAACCTGGACCTTATGCTATCTAGTAATTATGTTTTAATCATGATTATGCTGATATTATATATGTATACATGTATGTATGTATGTATGTCGTGTCTGATAGGGTCATCATGAATCATGATTATTTAATGCTAATATTTATATGTGTGTATGTCAGTGTCTGACAAGGTTGTCAGTGATCATTATGTGGAGGAATGATTGCTTATGCAAGCAAATGGCGTGAAGAGGTTTCTGGTCTTATGAGGAATCAAGTGGGAAGTGTAGTCTTGAAAAATATACAAGGTTAGTATCATATGGTTATGATTTGATATTATGTGATTATATTATGTCTATGTTATGGACATGTTATACCACGGGATACATCAGCGAAATGAAAGTGGTGTGGTTTGTGTCATGTTGGGACAAACATGGGTAAGAAATTGGAAGCAAGGTTGTTTGGTAGAGATAGTGTGGTTTTCGATGTGTGGTACTAATGTTGTGCATATGTTGTCTATGTTGTACATATGTGATGTTGTGCGCATACGGTATTGTGTATATATAGTGTGTGTATGTGTTGTTTATACAAAGCTATGTACAGGGTGCTAGTACAAATAGTGTTGTATGAATGTTGCATTTTTAGTGTTGGGTATAGATGGTGCTATGTACATGTTGGATATACGGTCTTGTGTACATATTGTATTGTGTGCATGATGGATATGTGGTGTTGTGTGCATATGGTGTTGTGCGCATGTTGGATATGCAGTTTTGTGTACAGACAATGTTATGTGCATGTTAGATATGCAGTGCTATGTACAAGTGTTGTTGTGTGCATGTTGTACATTGGTACTATGTTCATATGGTGTGGTGTGAATGATTGTACAAGTGGTGATGTATACAAGTGGCATTGTGTGCAGTTGGTGATGTGTAGTGCATGTGGTGTTATGTACATATGGTGTCACGTACATGTCATGCATGTGGTACTATGTACATGTGGTATTGTGTACACATTGTATAGGTGGTACATGAGGCATTGTATACATGTTGTGTAGGTAGTGTCATGTACATGTGATGTTGTGCACATGTTGTGCACATGGTTGCAGTGTACAGGTGGTACTGTGCACATGTGGTACATATGGTACTGGTGTACGTGTCGTATTGTGTGCATGTCGTACATTTTGTGTTGTGTACATGTGGTACTATGCATGTGCATTGTTTAGTCATGGTATCGTGACATGTGTATTCGTTGTGTCGTATATGTGTATTTGTGTGCATTTTGTGTTGTCTCACGTTGTGTACGGATGTATGTCTTGTGATGTGCATTGTGTACGTTTACATGTTGTGTTGTGTCGTACACCAAACATAGGACTATGTATTGTGTTGTATTGTACAATGGGTGTAGGTGTATGTGTTGTATTTTAGGTGTAGATGCATGTATTGGATGGTTTGGTATGCCATGTGTGGCTGTATGTGTGGGATGTACACTATGTGTGTGTGCACGCGGTTGAGGAAAAGGCATTGGACGTTTATCAAGTGTGGCAACCGTTCTAGAGTGCATATGGAATAAGTACAAAGATATAAGTAAGGATTGATGAAGGATAAGTATTGGTATTTTATTTCAGCGTTATTATGCATGTGATTTATGATTCTGGTATATGATGATTACATGTGATCTATGATTTTGGTTTATGATGGTTACATGTGATTTATGATTTTGATCTATAATTGTTGTGTTTTGAGTTAACCTGATGTGATATGTTTATACATGATGGTCAAGATGCTAGTTTGACTTGTTGTGATAGGAAGCAAACAGAATTGCAAGTGTACCTTATTGATGAGCCACCAATTAGGTATAATTTGAAGTTATTTCAATTTATTTTTAAATCAAATGAAATGTATGTGCTTGCTATAGGAAGCATGGAAATACCCAGTTGGGTGGTTGAAATCGACTGTAAGAAATAACAATAGAAGCAAAGGAATTCAAACAAGCAACAGAATGTTGGTAAAGCAATCAGGAGCAGGTCCATTGTGGGACACTGGTACCCAATAGTGTCCATTGATTGCCATGAGCATGTTATGACTGGTATGCTGGTTTTAAGGTAGGAATATGCCTTGGTTTTTGTATCTTCCGATGCAAGGAAGCCTTTGCCAAGGGATGGACTGCCCAGGATAGGGGTGTCAGCGGAACTTGGAAGGTGAGTGACTGCATGGAAGGGGATTAACTAGATTTCCCGAGGGATTGTGTAGCAGAGAAGGGAAGATCAGGGATGAATTTGTTTTGGTCATTAGCCTTTCCATATGGAATCATATGCACATTGGGAGTGCGCCCTGGAACAACGAGTTGGTAACTGTTCATTGAGAGGACAAGTGGCACGGGATTATAGCGTTGGACATTGGATGTAGATTTGACTTTGCAGTGGATTCTGGACTTCGTGGGAAGGAGGTGAATCCTAGTATTACTTTGAGGGTGGAGGTGTAAGCCTCTGGATTACCCTGTTACGGATGCAGGCATCGTATCCTTTTTATTTTCTAGTTGAGAAAATGTGCATATGTGTATGTATATATCATTGTAAATATTGTATCGATCTCGATTTATAAAGCCCCATAGACAGTATGATTACTTGCTAATTGAAGAAAATGTGTATGTTGTTATTATTGTAAATATCGTAATGAGTTGTTTTATAAAGCTCTAGTAAACGGTATGTTTGTCATGTTTCAGCATATGGTCATTGTAAATACTGTAACGAGTTGTGCTATAAAGCTCCATGAGTAGCATGTTTTGTTTTCAACAATCTTGTTGGTTATAGGTGTCATTGAACACTGAGGAAGGTGTTCCCCCAAGGGGGAGGGTTTTGTAACATCCCTAGTGAAAATTCCATGTAAAAATATACATAAGGCCACGGTGGTGGGACATGTATTTCAAGATGAATGGTCGGGGAAACATCCTAGTGGGTGTTGATTTGGTTTATTATGGCTAAGGAAATTGGCAAAGGCAACGGTTAAGGCTTTGGAAAGGTAAAAAGGCATTTTGGCATATTTATTTATGAAAATAATGGAAATTAGGAGAAAAGGAAGGTGAAAGGTAACAATTTGCATGTGAGGAGGAAAATGAAGGAAAATAATGGAAAATAAATAAAATAGAGACCTTGTTGATAAAAAGGCTTCTGAGGATCAGTTGGTAAGGTTTCTTGGCAGGTTTTGGTGGATCTCTCTTCTATTCTATTCTCTCTCTCATACTCTTGGAGACAAAAATTTCTTGGAGCACTCTTGGAGCGTGTGGTTTACTTGGATTTTTGGAGCATGAAGGAAAAGGAAGAGTAGGAAACTGTAAGAAAGCACTGGGATTAGCAACTACAACAGGATTTTCTTGCAGGTACCAAGTTGCATGTATGTTTTCCTCACTAGTTTTGGCATGCATGACGCATGCATGTGGTTTGTTGGTTGTGATCTATCATTGGCATGGAGAATGGCCGGGATTGAAAGTGGATTGTCTAGCCTTAACATTACCTGAATAGCCATGGAGTTTGTGGGTTTATTTCCTTGTTGTGTTTTTGGTTGGTTCTCATGTTTTCTTAGCTTGGGTCCAATTATTAGCTCCTAGAAGCCCTAGTTGGAAAAATGCTCTGGAAGCCCTTGAAGGGTTGAGTTACTAGTCCTTGAAGCCTTGGTTGGACAAACTATCTGGAAGCCTGGCGGCAGGTGTGGGTTGAGTTACTAGTCCTGGAAGCCTTGGTTGGAACAAATGCTCTAGATGCCCTGGAAGGCTTGGATGGAGACCAATTTGATGATGGTTTTGTGATGTCCGACCATGAGGTGGAATCATTGTTCGATGGGTTGAGGTGGATGGCCTCTGGAAGCCCTGGATGAGTTTTGATTGATGTGTCCTATGAGATCCCATATTCATGTTTGGAATATGGCATGGGGGTGAATGGATGAAGAGAGATTTGGCTCAAGCATTCTACGGTCGAGTGGAACGTGGACGTCCCATCCTAGGTTTGGATTTTGCATCATTAATGAAAGGTTATTTCTCCTGGTATTTCTATGAGCGTTATGATGGATTATATGTGGTGTATATGGTTGTGATTTCATTGATATTTATGTCCCTATTATACTGGTTATGTATATTTTTTATGGCAGCAGGTATGTATGGCTCTCATCATGTTTTTACTTGTAAATGAATGAACAATGTATCTATGACCTCTTGGATGGAATGACAGTTAAAGTGACAAGGAAACAATGCTTCATGGTGAATCTCAGATAAGTATGAGACCCCTATGCATGCAACAACTCAACTGACCCACAAAGAAAACATATTTCCTTCTGACAGCTGCATGTGCCACATCTGTAGCTCAAACTGAAGTGCTCCAAGAGAATAAGATAAAGTTTATAGTCTAAATATTATTATAAGCTAATAATATTTGACTGCTCTATAATTAGACTTGACAGTGTCACCAATGTTGTCTAAAAATAGAAGTCCATCTATTTTTGCCAACTTGACCAATCATCCATAAACAGGTCCTGCAACTCATAGACATGATCCATATGTCTAAAAATAGACTTTCCGCCATAATTTGCTTGCAGGCCCACTTAGTGAAGGTGACTCTTTTCACTAAGCTGCATCATCTTGTTGCAATCTCAACAATAATAATGGATTAGTTCTAAGGACATGTGCCCCAAGCTTCATTTCATTCATCTAAGTAGACTACTGGTTATTAATAGGTGGATGGAATGAAGGTTTATTTATGAGATCAAGTGAAAGACTCAAATAGGAATTTACAAGATCTAATCAAAGACTCTAATTGGAAAGGGAGATACATTTTATTTTTTAACGAGCTTGATAGAGTAAAAGAATCATGGGACCTTGTTTCATTTTAACGAGCTTGACACAAGGCAAGGAGATTTTCTTTGAACCTTGTTTCATTTTTTTTAAATTTTGACACAAGAAAAGGAACTCTGCTCATGACACCTTGTTTCATCTTTTAAGGAGATTGACACAAGAAAAGGAACCATGCTCTAGATCTTGTTTCATTTTTTAACAAGCTTGACACAAGACAAGGAACTTTGCTCTGGGGATCAGATCATGGCCCCCAAAGGGTCGTGGCTTCCAAGAGGTCCTCCTCATATGGGAGAATAACGCCCTAGTAGGTATTAAAGGATCCAATGGAAAGATCAGAGTCTAATGCCCCTAGTAAATGATTTATCATATTACCTACTGGATCTAGGTAAAAAGAAGAAGAGAAAACATTAAAAGGCCCATCTTCATTAGTAGGTACATCCATGGGATAGGTTTCCACATAATTACCTATGGTGAGGGTGATACCACTTACATATAAGGAATATTTATGGAAGTTGGTTGATTGGGAATCAAATTAGGACCGATCAACGAAAGTTCATCAATATTCACGATTCTTCCTTCATGTGGGAAACACATCACACAAAAGAGTGAAGAGACAAAAGCCCCCATGAAATAAACATAGTCATGCCCAAGGAGTAAATAAAAATCCAAAGGGCCTTAGACTACCATCACATCGATATAGATAGTATTTCCTCCCAAATTAATAGGAAACTAAGGAGGGATCCCTAATGGTTGATTGATTCCTCTGTTAACTGTCAACAATTTTTTTGTAACGGGCACAATTTGTGAAGAACCTAAATATTTCCAAGAAGTTGAGGAAATAATACAAACAGACGTGCATTTGTCTATGACTATGCAAGTGTAGGCACATTACAAGCCTGTACTATGATCTGGAAGGGCATGTAAGGAGGAAGATGATATCTAGTCAGTGGACTCCAATCAAAGGAAGTGACCATACTGCTTGGAGGGGGAGTTGTGGGAATGGGATAAATCCCCCCTTATGTAATGGGAATAAGATAACTTCTCCCCTGTGTCATGGGAACAGGAGGATTGTCCCCCTGTACCATTGGAATGGGAGGATTTTCCCCTAGTTCATTGGAATCTCAAGAAATGAGAAGAATATGAGCGGTATGAAGTTCACTCTCTATGGGAAAGGTATGATCAACTGAAGGTGGAATCGAGTCAACCATTTTCTCAACTAATGGTTGGTCAGGAATGGACTCATGGGATTCACGTTCAGAGAGAGTTGGATTGATTGGATTCAGATTATGATCAATCACTTCATCAACTAGTGGAGGATTGAGATAAAGCTTTCGATATCCAGTCAAAAGATGAGGCTAATAAGCTATAAGGTTTTCTAATAAGTATAGAAATTCCTTGTAGATCCAAACTACATATTGTAATATGCTAAAAAAATTGACTTGAATATACTCTACTCATTAGTAGAAAAAATAAACAATCAATGGAATCACAAAGCATAAAAGAGAAAGAATTCAGTCACACATAACACAATAATTTTCTAGGGAAATCCACAGATAAAAACCCATGCTATCTGTATATTGAATTAATTAGAAAATATGAGAAGATTACAATTTTTTTCTCAAGCCCGGGCAACCTCTTCACTATCTCAATCTATCCCACTTCTTCATAAACCAACTCAAGCCAATACTTAGCGAATTCTGTTGCCTGCCAATCTCCTATTTAGTTGCGTTTTTCCTTTGGGAAATAGCCCATATTTAATTGGGAAATTCCACAATTATGAATTGTGTAATCTTCACAGGCCTTCCTTTGATTGCATGCACCATCTGTACAATTCAGATGATTATACAACTGATAATACATTGTCCCTAAACTCCAATATCAACTGGGTCTTTCTATGATTTGACATGCATGAGTTAAATATGAGTGAATATTAAGTTTACTGGTTGATCAATGTTGGTTACACTCCACTACTACAGGCTACACCCCACTATTGGATCTCCCACTAATTCCTCCATCAGTTGGAACTAGTTTATTTGAATTTAACTCAGTTAAACTAAATTAAATAATTACAACTCAAAATAAACTCAACCAGGGCTCCTAAAAATTAGGAAACACTCTACATGACTCTAGTTAGACTCCAAACTCAAATTAATTGAGCCAACTAATTCAAATTAACCTAGTTAACTATTACAAGTTGTTATGAGAATTGGAATTACAATTTATCTCCTAATTTAATTCAAAGACAAAATTAAATTAGGATTTTCTTGTTGCATTTTTAACAATAAGGACATAGGTTAATATAATGATTCCCTTCACATAACTTATAGAGAAACTTAACTTTACCCTTTTTCCCGTGGACCACACTTCTAACACTTGTGGAATATCAGGGTAATCTCTAAGAAGGTGATCACCCTTACATAACTTTTAAGAGAATTTAACTTTGTGAGGTTGATTGTAAGATTTTTTCATACTAGTTTCATTGGTAGCAATGTTTGCTTGGTTCCCCCCTGCTTATTTTGCTTCTTCTTCATCATCCTTTTCTTCTTCTTCATAGCTTCCTAGTTACTATAATCGAGACTTTAACTAGGTGAGGAGGAAGATTCAAGGGATGAAGAAACAATAGGTGAAGAAGGAAAAGGGTCAAATTTAGGATCAACTTGAATTTGAAGTCATTCAGGTGGAGGAGAACATGGTTGAGAAGCAGTTTGGATATTCGAAACCAAGGAGGTTGAAAACAACCAAACTAACAAACCAATGGTAAATCTGAGAAGGCACAACATTTCCATATAAGTAGCACCAATATTTCCAAAAGAAGAAAAAGGACCAGGATTATCATCATATGGGTTTCCTTGATTGGTAGACTTGGGAACTATTTCCATTAGTATCGACCTGATATCCACTAAGGAGGTGTCCCACGATCATGATGTTGTTCTGCGGTCAATGAATTGATTTTAAAAATTAACAAAAAATAAATAAATAAATAAGCATTCATTATTATTTTATTGATGTAAAAATTTGTCTATGTTAAGGCCCTAATAAGGCATTCATTATTATTATTATTTTATTGATGTTCACTTGCTTCTAGGTATGCCTCTTGTATGTCTTTTGAACGCCTTGTCACAGATCTTCTTAGCTTAAAAACAAATTTAGAAGCCTAATCATCAAATTTGAGCTTCTTAGAGGTTTTGGCTTTACTTGCTTCAATTAAGTCTTCTCGGACCAAAGGAGATTCTTCAATGTCGATAGCTTGAAGCAAATCATTCAAAATTCCTTTTGAAGCTAGGCTCCCTTCAGTAATCACTGTCTATGATCCTTCTTTTCTGTAGACATCTCCATGGAATTCCTGCAAAATAAAAATTGAAAGAGCTTACACCGTCTTAATCTCAATCATTGCCTTGTACTGTATTAGTTTATAGGCGATATGTATGTATGTGATAAGAGGAGCTAGTCCTAGGATATTTATGTCTTTTCATGGTATTGGATTCGTTGTAAAAGGAGTTTTTTCCTTCAACGTGGATTGTATTCATTGACATTTTATGTATTTTAAGTCACTTGGTATGAAAAGTTATATTGCAATTAGAAAGTAGAATGAAGTATAATATCCTTACAAATTACAAAGCATGATATTGCCACAAAAAAGATGAAAATTAAGCTTCATAATATGACAACTATATTGACTTTTTTCTTTTCTTTTTATGATAAATTATAACATCTATACACATTTAATAAGCATAATATTATGACAAAAGATGACAAATCAATATTAGAAAAAATATAATATTGTGTTAGGTGCGTGACTCCGCCATAAGAAGAATAGGTTGTTGTTTAATGTATTGGGGGATCTTTATTGAATAAATCCCATGAGGACGCAGAGTGTGGAATAAAAAGATATGAGTGGCCTCATTAAAGAAGTTCTACTAGTTAGTGGATGAGGCTTCATGAATGGAGGTGCACTAGGTGGTTATGGTTTTAGTCAATTAGAAAGTATATATAGTTGTAGTAGCTATTCAATTGGTTTCTAGATGGATATGATATGTTTGGGCACTTTTCTTATATTGGAGGGTGTCCCCTTCATGAGGAAAGTGGACATTGTAGTTAGTTTTGAATACAAATAAAGGGTTTCCTACTACTATTGTTAGTTCCCAAATCTAGTTATATTGATTTACTTTCCACACGTATATTTCTATCTAATTTGTTCCAAATATTTTGTTCGGGCGAATGAAAAGAAGCACCGCAAGTGGCACCATGACAGTTTCCTATATTTTTTTTTTGAAATGTGATGTTGATGTTGGTGTTGAGAATTCTGCGTGGCTGCCCAGCGATGAATTAGAATTGAAATTAAAATAAATAACACCAGCTGTGGAGAATTGAAATGTGTGGGCCGGCTTCATGGAAAATATATTAAAAACCGTGAGACGCACGGTCCTTCACCGCCGCAGGGAACTGGAAATTAAAAACCCTGAGAACGCAGGGTCCTTCACCGGAAATGGAAAATAAAAACCATCAGAACGCACGTTCCTTCACGGAAAATAGCTTTAAAAAACACCGTGAGAACGCTCCTTCACGGAAAATAGCTAAAAGAAAACCGTGAGAACGCTCCTTCACCGGAAATGGAAAATACTTCACGGAAAATAGATATAAAAAACCCGTGAGAACACTCCTTCACCGGAAATGGAAAATACTTCACGGAAAATAGATATAAAAAACCCGTGAGAACACTTCACGGAAAATAGATATAAAAAACCCGTGAGAACACTCCTTCACCGGCAATGGAAAATACTTCACGGAAAATAGATATAAAAAACCTGGAAAATACTTCACGGAAAATAGATATAAAAAACCCGTGAGAACGCTCCTTCACTGGAAAACGAAAAAGTTTGGTGAGAATCCGTCAGAACGCTCTCGGGCCTTCACCGTGTGGAACTGGAAATGTCACAGACGGGACGTTCATCGGGAGAAGGATGGGAGTGGAAACCCCCAACCATCACAGCATTCGCGCTCTGGCCCGAGAGCCATCATTCATCTTCCGGATTTTTGTGCTTGTCTGAATAGGAATCTACGCAGACTTTGACGTACAACCTATAGAACAGATCCTGTTCAAGTAAGGTCGTGCTTATGAATGTCCACTGCCACTCTTATATACGCCTTCTTCCTTTCTTCGCCAAATACATGTGGGAAAACAATGTTTATGTTTTGGTCGCAAAATATTCTCATCCTTTATTTTCTATTCTTGTGTCTGCGCTCAATCGATTCGCTTCCTCCTTCCACACTTAGTCTTCTACCCTTTCCTATTAATATTCCATCCATACACCCCACCACTTATTCAAATTCAAATCAATTTTTCTTCTCTCTTCCTCACAACTTAACCAATCTTCCTTCATTCCATTTTTAATATATTAATAAATTTAGTGTCCTTCCCTATCGCTCGCTTGCCAGCCATCTATTAATAAATTCATTCCCCAAAACTTACCAAATCTTTCCTTTATTCTATTAATGTCTTTCCCTAATACTTACGAGTGATCCATTAATACTCACTGTTCTCCCATCCCATCTATCTGTGCTCTTCCTCCCGTCCCATCCCATCGATTTAACAACTTCACTAGCCATTGATTTAACAGATTTACACATTGGTTGGTGTGCCAGTTTTGTTGAAAATGGCATTATTGTGAACACCATTTCGTCGGTTTTGACACTTTTTAAGCGAAAAAATATCATGAAAATGACAATTATGTCACCATTCAACATAATTTAGGATAATCTTTCATTTACAACAACAAAAAATTTACCACAGATCCTTTTGGAAATGGAAATATTTCATGAAATGAGGCCAAAGTAAATGGTTGGTCCCACAATGGCATGATAATATATCGAAAAGCCCAATGAGAAAATGCAAAAAATGATGGAGGCTTGAGCGATACGATGTCATTGTTTTGCAGCCTAAAAATAGTAGGAGAACACATTGTCAAGCTATGAATCTCCTAAGTATTGTGTAGATTTGGTGGAAGATGAGAGTTTTAATCCAACTCCATTGAAATCAAGATCGTATAACTCTATAACATCCCTAATCATAGGTTTTGGTACCAAATTGATGATATCTAAGGAAAAAATTTAAGAGCTAAATTTCACCCATGGACTTGTTTTCCATTTTTTCCCCCCCAAAAAAGGGGATTTTCTAATTTCCATTTTTTCTCTAAAATGATTCACCCTGAATTCTATAGGACATAATTATTTTAATTCAAACATCGTTAAAATTTTATAAAAACTAACATATCAAAGAATTGAAAAAAATTAACAAATTATTTACCTTCAAATGAAAGGTACAACATAAGCATGTAAGGCACTGAGAGAACGAGAAGCACCAAGGGACTTTTAGATTAGTTAAAGGATCCATTTTGTGATGTGTAGGCCTTGGGTATCATATTTTGTTGTGTCAATAGGCCCCAAATCAACACTTGAAATGTAGAATATTGAACCTTGTATGTGAAGGAGAGTTAAAAAATGAAACTCACAGCTTCAAGCAATTTTATTTGTTGACATGAAAATTCTAATTCCCATATGATTTTTCTAAAATGAGTGTGTTGATATGGAGTGATTATGTATATTAGTGATGTTTCTTTTATTTTGCTTTGTATGCAAGTGAATATGATTAAATTATTGATTATGTGATGGTTTTGAAACAAATTTTGTGGCTCTTGTAAATGATATATCAAAAGGGATTTTATTCTTAAGAAACTAACATGTTGCGATTAAATAAGAATGCAATTTGTAAGTAGAATGCCTTGTGTATGGCATGGCATGTAAGCCCACAATGAAATATGAAAATAT
>APFE030676311.1:0-26714 GCA_000404065.3 Pinus taeda | reverse complement strand
GTTATTAAAAGGAAAATCTTTGACGCTGTTGGAGCATGGCTGCCACAAACTAGCGTTGGACTTAAGGTAGGGTTTAAAACACCTCTTTAGTTTTTATTAATGAATCGCAATATGTTTAGAGAAAGGTAGATTTGCTTGTCCTGCTTGTTGCTAGATATCAGTTGATACTAGGGAGATCGGTCTTGTCCACAAGAACGATTTATCCGGCCAACACATCTGGCTCCAATTGGGACGTGATCTCTCGAATAAGTGGGCGAAGCTACTCGAATAGGAGGTCATGAGAACTCCAACAATCTCTTGGCTATCGTAGACCTATCCCCTGCACATATAATAGATGGAAAAACATGAGGTAGCATGCTTTCGCAACATCTCATGATCGCACATTAGCCCATAAAATCAACAAAAAATTTAAATTCAGATGCATCTAATCTACCATGATAATTATCATATGATGTTAGTTCTAATGAGAAAATGAACATGCAATGCATCCTACCATAACATGCATATAGTAAGGCTAATACTAAGTATAATCGTAAAGCTAATGCAACCAACATATCATCACATCAATATACATATGCCTGCCAGTATGATTACTCATGTAGCAACCCCCAAATTGAATGTGGACATAGTCACATGGCGGATGAAGCGGGTGGGAGGCGGGAAAGTATGATCTCCATTCGAGGTAGAGGGAAGTCTTAGGAGAAAAGAAATTGGTCATTCTAGAGACCCAAGGCTCTCCTTCTAGGTACAAAATGGAGGAATGAATGATCACTCTCGAGAACTCTTCATCACAATCACTGCTTGTAATATCATGCTTTAAAGGATGTCACATGGTTGTGATGAGAGGGGAACGAAGGGTGAGAGAAAGAAGGAATGCAACAAATAGGTCTCTCAATGTGGTGGCCACAGCGAGGAGGGGAGGTCACAGAGTGATCATAATCCTGAGGATGGGTCAAAAGGGATAAAGTATATTCAATAAAGGGCTCTTCCTTAACACCATATTCCGAAAGGGGAAAAGGGGCATTGTCACTAGAGGTCATAACAAAAGAGACAAGGGAATTACTTGAGGAAGACTCAAGGTGGTGAACAAGAGGGAAAGGAAATGGGAAGGGCGAAGTATCATATTCGACGAGATTTCCTTCCCCACAATCTAAAGGCTCAAGTGATTTGAATTCATAGTTATAAGGTGGGCAAGTGGGAACCTCATTTCTTTCCTCATTATAAGCATCAAGGATTGGGCTTCCATTAAAAGGAGAATCAATCGCTTCCAACTATCCTTCTTCATGCAAGGGAAAATAGTAATTCTCCTTCCCAAAGGCATCGATGGATATGTCATTGCAAGTAATGTCTGGGATAAAGGAAAAAGCAATCTCAATCTCATCTTCCTTGTCAGTATCCTAGATGGGAGCACAATCAAATCAGGGCCCAACAATCTCCCATTTCTCCTTTTCAAGGCGGAAATAATCTCTAATGTCATTCTCCAAGGAGCTCATGGCATCACCTTCCTCAAGGTTTTCAAAAGGAGAGTCATCAGGAGTGATATCCTTGAGAAAGGTAAGGTCAGTCTCGGCCTTACTTTCCATAACTTTATTGTCCTCAACACGTGCTCTCAAAATCATCCTGCTCGTCCTGGAACCCCAATGATGACTCATCTTCTTGCTCATCACCGAGGTCCTCAAGGTCATCTTCATCTTAGTTGGTTGACCAGCGAAACCTTTCTTCTTCTCTCTTCTCTTGAAGAACAATGGCTAAGGTATTTGTTACATGATTCTGGTAGTACACTTCTAGGAGGAGAGCATTAGTGGGGTTCTCTTTATATTCACATTTCATCTCATGAAGCTTCTCTTCTTCATCATATTATATTCCCTTACTACCTCTCTGCATGACCTAGTATATTCATCCATTCTTTCTTGCATGACTTGGAGGCTCGTGGGATCCAATTCTTTGTCATACTCAAAGGAGGTAGTTTCTTTCACCTTGTTATTGATGAGGTTATCCAGTATGTTCACAACACAAGTTATGTGAGCAAGGTCAAGGACACGACTAGGATCCTCTTCATAAGCACAACTTAATATGTTGAGTTTTACTTCTTGCGACTTATAAAACCTGAGAATGAATTCCATATCCGTGCTCTCCAACATATTTTGAAAAGATTCTGCATATTCCACCGCTTTCTTTTGTAGCTCTTGAATCTCTTGGTTATTGATCTTTTCAAGTATAGGACCAAGACAAATCTCCACTTTCTACGATTTTGCATGTTAATATAATGGAGTCGTCGGGGAGAATTAAAGTGCCTTGATAGATGCTTGCTTCACCCTACAAGCATTAACTTTAAAGTTCAATGGAGAACTAGGGCTTCGTTCTTCCAGTGGATTTGCCAATAATGATATGTCGATATGTCATACAAGGAACAAAACACGTCTCGTGTCCCTGACAACAACGCCAAAATGTTACCACTCAAACTAGCAGGGAACCTACAGGGAATCCCTAAAGGGAAAATGCTAGGCCAAGGGCAACAAATGGAGAATTAGCTCACTGTCACCTTAGCTAAGGCTCCCTTCTATTTACGGACTTTCATCGATGGGAGGAGACTTGATATGTATTGGAGTCACTAATGAATGATAAGTCAACGTATATGAGTGACCCAAACTAACCCTTTCCTAGAAAGGTTTGAAAAATGGAGCTTGTTTGCTCACTAAGCAAGGTAGTATAGATTCTAGGGAAAGGAAGAGAGAGGATTTTGGGGGTTAGGTGTATGGGAATAGGCTTTGTAAAGGAGTTCCCCGAACCCTAAATCCTTGTTAGAATTGGTATCCCAGATGGTACTTGAAGAATGGTCCTTTGAAAGAGCAGAATGACAGAGGCCCAATGTTGATTTGGTGCAGCATCGGATGTGCTCTAGCCATGAAAATTGGTGGAGACGCTGAAGCACATGAGATTTCCAAGACTCAGAAAACGTTTTGGAAAATTCCATCCAGATGAAGAGTTATTAAAATAATTAATGTTTTTAATGGGTTCCTAAGTCTAAATTTAGGAAAATAAACATATTAATGGGTATTAATAAATATAAGGATGAGAAGCTTCTAAGAGACGAAGACCAAGTCTATTTTAATCTTAGTCGTTGATTAGGGACGTTGATTCATCAAAAGGAAAAGTATAAGAGAAGACTAGAGGGTCAATTGGAGATACATAGAGGGAGACCAGTCAGTTCGATTTCTGGAGCGGAGTTTGCTGAAAAACTCGAATTAGAAGACTAAATTGCAGCAAGAGGTAGCGAGTACGTAACAGAGAGACAGGGAGAGTACCAGAGGACCAGGCAGAGATCAAATAGGCAGATGCAGGGCCACTCATGAAGACGCAGAGGCAGCAGGACTGCGCAGTCACTGGAGGGCCTGTGTGGGTGACGCAAAGAGGCCAAGTGCTAATGCAGAGAGGCAGAGTGCTGACATAGAGGGTCTGGGAGCTGTGCAGAGGCTAGCTGGACTGATGCTGAGCCTAAGGGAGGCATCGGAGAATTTATCTTTGTTGAGTGAGCCAGTTTGGCACCCTAGTTGTACTCAAGAAAAGATGGTTAATAAAATCCTCCTCTGTTGCGCCGGTTTTCCCACATTGGGTTTTTCCTGGGACAATTGTCCAAAAATCACTGTGTTGATGTGTTTGATTCTTGTGCATGTATTTCTTTCTGTATAATGGTGTGATATCCGCAGTAGAATTTATTTTAATATTTACTGAAGGGATTTCGTAAATAACTTATTGAAGAATAAGTAGGTAAAATAAATCAGTGGCTGCAGTGGTGATTCGAGTAATCGAATTTTCACAGCTAAGTGGACCTGGTCTAGGGTATGAGGAAGGTATGAAACAATCAATGATATTCTTACCCTAGACAAGGTGGGAAGGATCAAAGAAAGTATTTTCACGCAATGATGTTGCTTTGACCCTATGAGGCACTGGCCTTGGGGATCACAGGGAAAATTTTGATCTGAAGCTAGGGCTTGACTTTTCTTCCAACTTCACCGTCAAAATGGCTTCAAATTTGGAGGAGGGCTAGAGGAAAGGCCAACACAGGAGATCAAATTTTCTTTTGGCTAACTTGTCGAGAAAATGATGCCCTAGTAACCCCAATGTGGCTAATCCCGGAAGGATGTGAGAAAATATTGATTTTAGTGACCACCCTTGGTAGATCAATGCCTTAATCTTTGGGAGAATGGAGTCTATGTTGAGTAAGAGTATGCTTTCTTTGTTTCTAGTCAAGGAGGCCTCAAGATTACTTTGATTTTCCTTCTAGGTCAAGAGGAAGCAAACTCGCAGCTTTTATACTTCGATGTGCAAAAGGAATGGCTTTTCAAGGTCAAATTTTACCCCTAGGAGATTTCGCTCACATTACATGGTCCATACGTTGGAGGAATGTTATAATAGAAACAAATTCTACAATATTAAGCAGTAAATGCATGCAACAATTAGCCCTAGAATAGCGAACATCCCAATCCATCATATATGACAAAAGTAAACAAGAATAACATCAAAAAGTGAGTACTTACATGTAATAGAGTGTATCCAACCAATTACAATTGATAATAAAGAAGCTATAAGAGAAGACAGACCAATATCCACGCATCAAAACTCATCCACAAAGCTCCTATTCATCCTTAGAAAAAGTGCGAAAATCTCAAGAGAGAAATAAGAGATCCAAAACCAAAGTGATAATTAGAAATGATCTCACCTCACTTGTATTTATACACATCTAAGGAGCTCGAATTAGCCTCCTTGGCCTACATAAGCCCCAAAAATTAAATAATGTGCTAATAATAAAAACTTTTGGTGACAAGTCCACCAAACTAGCTCACAAATGAAAAAGGTAAGCCTCTCAAGAGGTCAAATAATAATCTATGCATGTCATAGGGCCCTCTAAGAGGCCTAATGAGGTCCATGGGTGCCACAATGAAGGATGGGACCCTCAAAAGCAGTAGACAACGAGTTGAACCCTTGTAATAACTAAAGGTGCTCCAAATGACTATGGGGGCACACAAGTGTCCTCATGGGTCTCCAAACAAATCGAAGATGCCTATAGGCTACCCTCAAGGGCTAGAATGATAATGTAAGAGATACCACATCATCATAGAAGTCTTGGATCATCTTCCAAGTGTATGGTGTAGAGCTAGGACCAGTTGGGCAGGATGGATTAGGTGCATCCTCCTCATCCAATAAGTGAACCACAAGCAATTTTTGAATGGTTGTGGGGATCCATGAAGTGAAATATGCTGTTGTGGAGGCCCACGACTCTCAACACTCACCCTATATGTGCCAATGTAGCCCTCTGGAGCATTAGGACCCCGTATAGGAAGACTAAACCCCAAATGGAAACCATCTACAATCCTACATAAGATCTAATGTG
This sequence comes from Pinus taeda, assembly GCA_000404065.3. Taxonomy (NCBI): domain Eukaryota; kingdom Viridiplantae; phylum Streptophyta; class Pinopsida; order Pinales; family Pinaceae; genus Pinus; species Pinus taeda. The sequence goes on along the minus strand of APFE030676311.1, from coordinate 21,322 downwards.
TCCCCTAGGCTTCCAGTACAACAAGTCAGAGAAATCGAGCAAATGAGCTTACCTAATCATGGACCACAAATGAGGACTTCATAATGGCCTACCCTTCCATAATGGGCTTTAGGATGTGCCAATGTCTCCTAAACTCCCAATGGGATTAACCAAATACACTATTAGGTGATTTTTGTTTCTAAAGGGGATAATATAGTCAAGGTACAGTCGTCAAAAGGTGGTGGCATGTGGTAGATAGGTGAATGAGGTAGGGAATGAGAAGAGGCAGTCCTGGGTCACATGTTGGGGCAGCCCTAGGTCACACGCTGAGGCACAAGGGTAGCTAATAAGAGGGAAGCCCACACTTGGGTTTATAAGGTGTAGGAGGGAGCAATCGTCATACATGAGGTGCCCCGACCTTTATTTTTCCACCCTTCTTTATATGCCTTTTTTCCTTTTTATGATTTTCTTTGATTAGCTGCTTAGGGCTCAAGGGGTTAGAGCATGATGTATAAGATATAGCAGTGATTCCTCCCTTTAAGGTGGGGCGGTTTTTCGCCCACCAAGGGTTGGGGCAATCATGGGTTCCTATATGATGAAGAGGGCTCATAGAACCTACTGGAACCAGAGTGATGGCCATGATGATGGGGTAGATCTCATGTATTGGCTTTTTGCCACATGTTAAACGTTTTTGTCTCGGCCATATTTTGCATTTTGTGGTACTTTTCCTATTAAATGTGGCCATATATGCTTTTAACTTTCTTTTTCAGCTGCATCAACCTCCAGGGTTCATTCCAAGCCATGACCTAAGGTGTGCGCAAGGGGAAGGGGTGAGATGACCCTATGTGGACCCAATGGAGGAATGTGGACCCAGGTGGGAGAAATGATGGATGGGGTAATAATGAATGGAAAGAGGGTAATATAAGTGGATAAGGGAACAGGACCACACAACCAAAACCAGGGTTTCCCGTGAAATACCATCCCTGGAACCAAATGGTCAGTAAAAGAGATCCCACAGGACTAGAATCCAAGGTTAATGCCTAAAATGGGTCTATGGGACAGAAGCACAGACCTAGCCCATTCTTCCTGCCAAATCCCCCCATTAATCCATACCTAGAAGTGTCCATGATAAGAAAACTACAATACTTAATTTCAAAATGACAAGGCATACCTTTAGATACGAGAAGACCACCTTCAAACATACGATCATGGCAGATAGGTGAGGGACCACATCGCTGGTTCAAGTGGTGGAGAAAATGGCACAATGAGCTAGTTGATGGCTGCAAGGGGCTGCTCGCTGTTAGCTGAGGACCATCTTGAATTTTTTGTCCTAGGGATATTACCCACAAAATGGTGGGTAACAGTACCTAGCCACAATCTTCTATTTGAAAATTTGGGGAAAAGGGGGCAGGGGGGATTTGTAAGAAATTCCTCTAAATGATTAATACATGGGAGGGTAACAAGAATTTATTTCTCTGGAAGAAAAAATTTCATTCCTTTGCACATCATCTTGTCATTGGCCATCGATACTTGGAAATTTTCTAATGGGACAAATTTTAGACTCGCAAATGTCACCAACTTCACATCTACAAATTGATGAGTATTACTAGAATCAACAAAGTTCAACACAATGCTACATATCACTTTTCGTTTTATCCTCAAAGCCTTAGTTTGAGTAATTCCCAACATGGAAACAAGGGAGATAGTCGATATTCGTCGTTCTTACTCATCTTCATCCATAATGTGCTCCTCCATGGCAATTGATTCCTCTTATTTGCTATCAATTGTTTTTGGGTTCTTCTGTATCAATAATCTCAATCATGTGACTCCTTGCATTTGAGTTCCTTGGACCAAGTTCTTTGCAAGTGTAGCAAAGCCCTTTTGAATGTTAGACACCTAATTCTCAGGGATTGGGTGAACACATTGTAAATATGTAATTAAAAGAAAATGAATAGTTAGAATAGGAAGCCGCTGGGAATACTAAGAGGGGGGGTGAATCAATATTTCATTTCTTTTGACAATTTTTCACTTATTTAATCTTGAAACTAAATTCACATCACATAATCAATCATCCATAATGTATGAACACGGAGATTAAAGTGCAAATCAAAATTTGAAGAAGAAATACTTGAAAACAATTATTAATTTATTACAATCTCTTATGAGGTGACCAATCCTCTGTAAGCACCAACTTGCAAAAATTCCAGCTCCAACCTGTCAAGAAGATGAGGACACCAATCCTTAGTAAGCACCAACTTACAGTAATTGCAGGCTCCTACCTAAATTTATCCTTCAATACACCAAAACATGGATTTCAAATTAGGCCTAAACTTGGCCTTCAAACCAAGCCTGAACTAGATATTCAAATAGCAAATCTCAGCCCTAAAACTCGGCCTTCAAACAACAAAAATTGCCCCTTGAAACTCAACCTTCAATCAACAGAAATTGTCCCCTAAAACTCGGCCTTCAAATAGTAGTAATCAACCCTGAAAGTCAGATCTCAAATAAACCAAAAACCCTTCCCAAGAACAACGCCCAAACCCTTCCACAAAAATTTGCTTCAACGCAGCTTCACTTCTTCTTAGTTCATGAGGTATGAACTTCGGACCTGCTCCTTCCTCTCCTAAACACAAAACAAAATTCTTGAGTCGAGTGGTTAGATTTTCTCCTTCTCATGCCTATTTATAGTGTGTTTGGACGTTGGGTTGGGCAGACTTATTATGGCAGAATGTGTAGTGGATATTCAAAAATTCATTTATCCTCAACTGTGAAGAGTTATAAGGCGTGCTATATATCGTTGTAAAGGTCTCATAATAAGATTTCCAACCATATATCCTATGCTCTCATTTGAGCTAAGTAATTGGAGTAAAAATGCCTTCAAAGATAGTGTATCCAAATGGGGCTTGCTTGTACTTTGGTTGAGTCGTCTTGACAAAATATTTCATATCTCCTCATTCATATGGAATTAGAGGGAGTGCCATATACCTTTGGAAAGGTATCGAAATATTCTATTTGACTGTAATTTTCTCTTTCATTTTAACAATCTTTGACATCAATAACAATTGTTTTCAATAGAAGCGACCTTGGAATCTGAATCCCAAAGGTCACACCTCTTGATGTTTTATATAATATTGTTTACATTAATACAAAGACATGAGATTCAAGAGTTACCATCCTGGCCTGACATGGTACCAAAACAAAGTACCAAACTTAGGTTTTTCTACCCTCTTCTTGTAACTCCTTATCGATTCCCTACCCAAGTTATAGGCATGCTTTCCTGTCTTCTTTCGCTCCTGAATTTTCCCTAACGCTCTATTGTGTTCCTGAATTTCAGAAACCCCAATGCTCTCTACTAACTTTTCGCTCATCCTAACAGTTCTAATTTAGTCATGTCGTTGACCATCTCTATCTGCCTTGAAAAGTTTGTACCAGTTGCAGTAAAGATCAAAGCATAGGGCACAAAACCTTAAACCCTATTTGCTATGTGAGCTTGGGACGTCTGGACCACTAGTCATTTGTGGCCTCTAATAAACCCAGCACCCAATGCAAACTCAATGCTCCACAGCCGACGTGTGCATTGTGGTATTAGTGAGTGGAAGTAAGTTGTGATAGCATCAATGTTTACGTGTTCACACATGGAGAGAGAGACCAACATAAATGGGTGATAGTTGTCAACCATACATAGTTGTCAGTGTTACCCCTACCACTCAGATGCGTCCTGTGTTTGCTGGTACGCCTATGTCCTACACTCATAGCCCTCTCTCCTCCTATGAATTTTCTCTATTCTACTTAACAATCTATGACCATTCCTCTATTTCTTTTTCCTCACATCCCATTAATTTCAATTTCAATTCTATTATTTATGTTCATCCATTGGATCGGATCCCACTGGAATGGGATTGAATCAACCTGTAATTTTCATTTGTCTCAAAACAATTGTTCTTTTTTGGTTTCCTTGTTTCACTTCACTTGTTAAGACTGTGGACTATTTATTGGGTTTTTGGTGCTTAAACGTTTGAAATCCATGGTATGTTTATTTTTCCTCTATCCCACATCTATGGTATTGCTTAGAATGGTCAATAACATTATTATTGAAATTAATGTGTTAATTTTGGCAACTAGGGCCAAACTTCACATTGGACAGCTCATATGAGGCAACTCATATTTTTCTTGGATTCCTCTCTCTGAGAGGTGTAGGTTTGATCTAAAGATCATCCTATTCTGACATGTACAAATGGAATTATGAATTTATTTTGATTATGGACAAATTGTCAAGATCAGCGAGCAAGCTCATGTAGGCTCAGAAGCCCAACAGTCACATCTATTCATCCTCAATGTTTGCCTATAAATACATTGTTAAGTTTAGGTATGTTCTATGCTAGAGCAATTTATTTAAATTTTCACAGTTAGCAATCACATCAGCATTAAGATAAACTGGAGATAGAACATAAATATAAATCGCAGAAGACAAGCCAAGACAAGAGGACACAACATATGGCGCGAGCCAGGGACAAACCCCATAATGTGTGGGGAAACCCTTTGATCAAATCTTCTTTTATCTTCAAAGTTCAACAGAGAAAGAGAGAGAGAGTACATTTACAACAGAAGTCAATACTTTGACTTGTCTAGATCTAGCATAGATCATTTCGTATCATGATGAGATCAGTTGAAGGCATTCTGCTTCAACTGATACCGGTCATCGTGCTGCATCTCGTTCATTTGCTGCACTTGACTGTGCAACACCATCATGTTGTATCATCATGCTGCTCATGATCATTGTGCTACCCACACATCATGTTGACCATGACCTCATACATCATGCTGTCCATGTATTGTGCTGCTTCTTGATGCTGCCAATTCATTATGTAGTGCGGCATCTAAGTATCACTGAGCTATTCTCAACATCAAGTTGTCCATGATCATGTTGCCCATGCTCATGATCCTATCCATCATCATGCCGCTATAGATATATATGATAGGACTGCAGTAGACACAGTCATCACCGAAATTCTCTTCAACGTAATTATAATATATCTATATGTTGATATTGAGATAGCACTTGCAGGATCACTGTGATCTCCATTAGGCTGAGACAGTGAGGACAGTAAGAGTTCTGAATCACATTGACTGAAGTAGATCCACCGAGATCTACTTTCCATCTAGGCAGAGAATATATGTATGTCTGAGATAGCAAATATATATGTCCAGGCAGATTCATTCACAGGAATGCCGAGATTGTCATGCTCAAACTTTGCTGTGGATACTACCTTCAGATCTTAAGTGTACCCAGACTTTGTTGCGGAGAACTTATTCATTGCTCCATGCATCGAGGTTGTGACTGCACCTAAAACCCAAACCAGGTGCAGTCAAACCCTGCAGCTCCTCTTTTCATGACTGCGGCTTCATCTCCTCGTGACTGCGGTTATGACCGGGGCTGTTCCATATGACTGTTACTGCATGTAGGGAGTCTTTCTGCCCTGCATATAAATGACTTCCAAAACAGCGTATAAGAACAGCGTATAGCAATCATAATGACCAGTGTATAATATCCATTATGAACAGTGTCTAAAGACAACATATAAGTCTTCCTGATCTGCGTATTTGTCTCCATTATGAACAGCATATAAGTCTTCCTGATCTGTGTATTTGTCTCCATTATGAACAGCATATAAGTCTCCTTGATATGCGTATATGGGAGCCTTCTTGACTACGTAGATTAGGGCCTGTGTATAAGACTTCTGGATAGCGTATTATATTTCCATATAAGCCTGTGGTTTACAGCATGCTAGGGCATCACGTGGCTGTAGTTTAGGGCCAGCGTATATTCTTAGTGTCTCTCCTCAAAACCCAAAGACATGTAGAGGAGATCACACCAAGAATACACATGCAAAATGATAACAAATCCTCATCAATTTATACCAAAACGAGGTTGATGAATAGACACGTCGGTTGGGCTTCTAGAGCCTACATAAGCGCTGGTCGGCTTGACAATAATTATATAAACAAAATAAATTCATATCTCCATAAATACTTATCGGAATCGGATGATCTTTGGATCAATCCTACACGTCTCGATGAGAGGGATCCAATAAAAATATCAGCTACCATAAATAAGCCGACCCACATGGAGTTTGGCCCTAGTTGCCAATTTAACATACATGATGCCTCCTACTCATTTTGGACATTCCACTCACTCACGTCTTCTCTCTCCTTCATTGATTGGGTATGAAAATCAGAAGCTTCTCTCCACACATGCAAAGGGAAGGAAGGGTTTCTCTGTTCCAGCCGTTAACCAGTTTTGACAGAAAATTGCAAAAGTTGTTTTGACTTGCGTTGACCAAGCGTTGCCCTGTTTTAGTGCGGTTTTGGGTGGAGGATTTCCTTTCTAACAGGTCGCATCTCTAGGCATAAGAACTGAGGCAATCTAACCCCCTGTTTGACCAGCGTTGACTGTACTAGCGTTGACTATTGTTGACTAGTTTTGATTGGACTTTTTCGGACTGTTTTTGGGCTAATTAGACTTGTTGTTGGAGGCAGAAGTTGACTGGGTTTGACTGAGCTGAATTGAGGAAGAAATCTGCCTTGTTGACCAGCGTTGACTTTCTAGTTAGGGCTTTTTGTTTCTGTTGTTTCACTGATCAGATTTTCACTGTAATTGGACAAGTGTATATTATACATTGTACTCTCTCTCTGCTGAATTTTTGAAGAATTATAAGAAGAATTGATCAAGTGTTTCTCCACATTGGGGTTTGTCCCTGGCTGGTGCCATATCTTGTGTCCTCTTGTCTTGGCTAGTATTCTATTCTTATTGTTTATGTTCTATCTGCATTTTACTATCATGTTGATATGATTGCTAAACTAGATATTGATATTGGGCTAATAAAGAAATTGAAGTAAAATTGCTCTAAGCATAGAACATACCATTGTTATCCTAAAATTAACATGGTATCGCAGTTGAGGTGAAGACAAAGCCCAAGCAAGAGTAAGAAGAGCAATCACTAAGAGGAGAAATCACTGATCAAAGACAAGAATCAATGGCCTCCACATCCTACTTCAAGTCTGATGACAAGCTTCGTGATAAGTCTGATTATCATGCATGGAAGATGTCTCTTGATTCGACATTAGAAGAGCAAGATGTTATGGATTATGTGCAGGTAAAGATTTCAAAACCTCCTTCTAATGCACCAACTACTGCTAAGACTAAATACAAGAAGGGTGAAGTCAAAGCCAAGAAGATCATTAGGGATTCTAATCATAAGCATTTAGTTGCTTACATTTCCGTGTTGAACACATCAAAGGAGATATATGACAGTTTAGTTGGCATCTTCAAATCTAGCAATGCAAATCAAATTCTTTTCCTCAAGAACAAGTTGAAGGATATAAATAAAGGAAGAAATAAAGATACTCAATCCTATTTCATGAGGATTACTGAGATAAAAAATGATCTTCTTTCAATTGGAGAAACTATTGCTTATAGGGCGCTGTTGATGGTGCTGGACCTGCCAACATGTAAGGGGATCTCCCCGGTAAGAAGTCCCAATTAGAACTCAGACCGTTTGGTGTAGGAGTCCTAGAAGTGGGTCGTATAGTAATGCCTTGACTATGATTTCGCACAAAGGCAAGTAAGATGTCTCTGTTGGTAGCAAGGGTGTGACAGCTGCAGCAAGCTAAGGAAGGTGCATGAGAGGTTCTAACACATGGAAAGTGATGTGAGTGCGCCCCTTGGAAACCTATGATAACACGGAGTTAAGAAGGGAACACACGAGAAAGATGCACCACAACATGGAAGGCAAGTTAGCTAGCAATCCGAAGTGATGGCTAAAGCAACAACACATTTCAAAAAGGTTCATACAAACATACATAGAAAAGTCCCTACATGCATGCGTAAACAAAGAAATACATATACCATTTAGAGTAAACCAGATAGCATAGAATACAATACAGCATATGCATGAAACGTGTTGGCTCTTGTTATATTAAGAAGTGTAAGTTTCAGTCATACAGTACATCCATGTCCAACCACTAGTTCTGACAATGCAACGTTACAGCCACAACTACTTGCTCCTCCAAAGAGATGTACTAGCTCCATGCAGTGGAGAAGCCAAGGTTCGTTACAATACTGTCCAAGCTCTCTCTATGATAGTCCTATCGGAAACTTCGCCGACCAAAAGCCCCTTTCAATGAGTTATGAGGTTCTATTTATAGCAAAAGGTGGGGTGACCCTTGACATTCCCCTTTGTGACAGTTCATCTACCCTCATGACTCTTCATCTACTCTATGACTGTTACATCCAACTATCAACCCTTGAACTTCCACTTGACAAGACATTACATTACAATGCACATGTGCCCATGTGAGACAAAACGACTTGAGCAAGCCATGCAAGACATCACTGCCACTCGATTCGTTGTGGTGAGACCAACTCTTTGACATGCTTGTGATGGTGAAGGTGGTGAGCTAATGCAAAGCTTGGTCGTCCGTGATGGTGTGCATGCGCCCCATGGTGACAACTTGCTGAAGCGAACTCTTGCCTTCATTGTATCCGGGTGCATTGGCGTGGCTCCTCCATCCAACTCGTCTGTTAACATGCGCATGGTCTTCTTGAGTGCGGCCGAACCGACAACACACTGATGCATAGTGTCCATGTTGATCTTCCATTGTGTGCTAATGGTCATGCGCATCAACTGTCAACTGCATGTTCGGCTCTAGATGGACTTGCTTCTTGTCTTTTCCTCGGTGAGTGAGCCAAATGGGTTAGATCGCATGCGTGCGCATAATGACATGCATGTTGTTGAATTCCCTTGCATGCGATCAACAACACTACTCACCATGTCTGCTACATGCCAGCTACTGGGATGGATTTATAACTTGTTCAGGCGCAGTTTCATCCATGAGTGCATGTTGCGCCCCCTATTGTAACTGTTTCTACTGTAACTCGTTCTCTTGTCTATGCAACTCTCGTTCATCCTTGAGTTGCTGCTTCAGCGTATGCAACTCCTTCTTTGTTTTGTTCTCTGTCTTCGCGCGATCTTCATGTCGCACTGTCACCTCATAGCCTGAGTCTCAAAAGTTGCTTTCATCACAAGTGTATTTGCTTGAGCTTGCAACTTTGTTCTGCCTCTGTGTTGTCAACAATCTTCCTCTTGCATTCGTTGCATCCGGTGTGCTACCTTCAGCAGCTGTTCATGGTGCTGCTTGCTATGATGTTGCTGCCATCATATCTTGATGATGCGCAATGCACAGTCCAGCCTGGCCTGCTGAGGATTGACACTGCGCCATGCACAATTTCAGTCAGCAGTGACATGCAACCAACAAATTGCATTGCACAGTTTCTGGGGCCAACAGGACACTGCCTCCAAGAATTGCGCAATGTAAGCCTGGAGGTCAGTGCCTGGCTAGACTTGCATAATTTCTGGAGGGAAGGCAGAGCCTTCGCTTCCAGGAATGCACAGTGCTAGCCGGGCAAGGCATGGTATAGGCCAAGGCAGCCTAGTCCGACCGACAGGCGACTGAAAACATGAGAAGTGTGAATGCATGATGAGATGAGTGCAAACAAGAGTGAATGATCATTCATGCAAATAGAAAGTGCATGATTCAGGAAATGGGAAGGCATGCATGTGTGTGAAGCGAGTTGTCGCGACGGCGACTGTCCGTGCAAAACAGTGGCATGCATGTGATCGCAGTGAGATGCAAACGAAAACTAAAACGGTGCTAGTACAAGCTAGTATGTATCAAAACAACAGCAAACATTCATTGAAATCAAGCAGACATCATTCATACAAAGCAAAACACAAAAAGCACCAGAAATGCAGTGTGAGACATGAAAAGCAGGGTTACCCCAAGACAATTGAGTTGAATGTGCCGACGACTCCTAGATGCAAAGTGGGATGTCAGAGCTATAAGATCAATGTGAGGAATGAGCTCTGCAGCGTCCGGTTGATGAGTTTTGATAAAATCGAAGTTGCAACGCACATGCCACAAATCTAGGAAAAGCGAAATTTGGTGGGAGGTTTCTGACATGAACTTTGCATGTAACCTCCAGCTGTTAAAAATAGATCCCCGAAACAAGGGATGCATTTGCATGCTGCCTTGGGAGGAGCAACCCATGTATGCAAATCAATTTTGCTCGGTCCCGGAGGGAATCGGTCAACTCAACTTCACATGCAACAATCTACTCAGCTGGGAGAAAAAAATGCGCATTTCTGGGAGGGAGCTGGGTTGGCTGCCCAGAGGGATTACGCAATTTTTGGGCAGAGCAGCTGACTGTTGCCCAAAATTGCTCAATTTTTGGGTTGAGCAGCCCTGCTAGGAGGAATTGCGCAATTTTCTTAGTGAACACTGACAGGAAGATTTGTGCAATTTTGGAGCCCAGTAGGCTGCTAGATAGAATTCCACAATTTCTGGAGGGAAGGCTGGTTTCCCTCTAGAATTGCGCAATTGAGGGAGCTTCTTATCCTGCAGTTGGACCAAGTCCGAAAGAATAGCCTGTGAGGGGAATGTAACAAGCTCTGATGGACAGGTTGTCATTCTGCAAGAAAAACATTGAAGCTTGTGTACTTGATGAAGCAAGGCATGCTGCTGAGAAAGGTTGGTAGGGAGGCTCCAAAACGAAGGTAAGGCAAAATTTTGGAGGGTGGTTGTACCCGCTACAACACTTGGCGACACACTGGTAGAACTCCAGCTCTCTGAATGGACCTTGTTCGTGAAAAGCAAGTCTAACACCTTCGGAAGTATTGTTCAGTTCTCAGTTCGTCTTAGTTTCCACACTTGCTTGATTGTAAGATGTAGCATCTGCCAAGCTCTTGATTGATTCACACACATTCCAAGCCAAGTCAACACAGTTGTTTCAATTGGGGTTGAGGGGTCTATTGGTGCACAAGTAGTATAGTCGTCAAAGTCTCAGTTTCATCTTTGGTGTTGCTCCGCTGCCAACAGGCCTGGACAGTACCCTGGCAGAGTCACATAGGAACACAAGCATGACTCCTCTACCAGCGAGCCTGGTTAGTACCCCGGCGGAGTTACTTGCATCACCTCTCTGCGCAAGAAGCCTTTCTCTTCTTTCGCCTTATTCATTTTCATTTTTTTTCAAACCTTTTCACTTTTTCATTTTTTTTCAAACCTTTTCACTTTTTCATTTTTCATCTTCACAGCTGTGCATAGCACTTATTCATTTTAGAGCCGGAAGAGGGATCCCGACTTGTTGAAAGAAAAAGAGGTTGTTCCTTCAGAGAAGTACTTTATGTATACCTTTGACGTGCTTGTTGAGGTTTTCCCCCTCACCTTACTCTACTTTACTGAGCTGACAAGGGTTAACCCAAAAACAACTGACTAGAGTAGGTGACACTAGCTAGCGTGCAAGCATTGTGTTTTCACCAAGGTTCACTTCGAACAGTGTGTATTTTCCATCGACGTATCATGGACTAAAAGTAACAAGTTCTTCATACAGAGGTAGGATGGCAGATAACCAAGTAGTGATAGCTACACAAGGCCTCTTGTACTTTACCCAGCTTGTTTCAAGAGTCATGCATGGTTTCATGCAAAACTAACCTATGAACGAAAACAAGCAAACAAACAACAAAGCAAAGCAAAAGCAGAAGTAAATGCAAAAGCAAAGTGAGTAAGCAACCAAGCAAGCAGACAAACAAACATGCAAAGCAAGAAAGCAAACAAGCATGCAAGCAAGCAAACTGAAAGCAAACACTACTCCTACTCTTAAGCTAATGGTGCATGGGCCTGATCACGTGAAGTGATACTTCCAATGCAGCCACTGCCGCATTGGTTGACCCATGTTGGTGAAGGCATGGTCCGCGAGCAACATGGTCGTGCGGATCAGCAGCTGTGAAAGATACAACAATGAGGACAAACCCACTCCGAGCTTACAAGCATCCACTGAACAAAAATGAGTTAAAGTGCATGACATGCAGTCTGTGGACATACCATGATGTTGTGTGACACTATGTGCAGATGTTAAACATACGCACACTCTTGAATGTGATATGCTAGCATACGTGAGGAAGGTAGACCACCTACGTTGTGACAGTGTGCTTGCTGAGTACAAGTCCTCCAATGCATGAGCAATGGGATCGTGTAGTTTGAGTGGAGGAAGTGAAATTTTAGTGTTAGATTGATCTTCAATGCATACAGATGAGTGATGAGGAGTCTTGCATGTTTGAACAATTTCCTGATCAGAAGTGAAACCAACCTCAGGACAGCGAGGGCCTGACATAACCATCAGCTTGGGCTGAAGTGCCTCAACAATCAGGGGGTTTCGTCTTTGTTGATAGATGGATCATCATAGATCAGTGTCTTAGACAGATTAACAAAGAGTGAATTAACATCGTGATTAGATGATGGGGTGAAGAGATCATGACAACTAAGATCGGAAAATGCAGGATGTTGGTCGGCATCCTCATGATTCGATGAATCGCACAGAGGAGTAGATGAGAACCAAGAATGTTCACCCTCTGCATTTCCGGAAAAGATAAATGAAAAATCAAGTGGATGTTCAAAGAATGATTGGTCCTCTTTGTTGTCAGATGATGGACTAACATTCGGTGTGTCCTGCAAATGATCAAAAATGGGTGCTTCCGGGGACAGAGATACACATGAAAAATCAAGGATGGGAGGATCACCAAGGAGGTCAAGAAAAAATGGAGGTACAGACAGACAAGGATGGTCCTCTGCTGCCGGTGGATGTTCAAGCTCCCAGTCATGCTCTTCATGAATGTCAGCGCATGTTGGATGTGCAACACCAACTCCGTCGATAGATCGATCCTCGTTCAAAACAGGTGTAGAGACCGGAACGGAAGAACACAATACAATGTCATCCGGAGGATTATCCCAGTTCGGAGATAGAGGCTGAGGTACAAAATACATGTGATGAGGTATGGGACTCACAACCAAGTCTGCACAAAAATCGGAAGGAGCGATGTCGAGAGGATGTGATGGTTGAACAGATGTGTGTGCATGCTCACCCACATCACTCTGCGATGGTGGAGCTGTTTGATGAGGGGACGTCGGACAGTCACTTGTGACAGCGATCGTGTCTGCCCATTATTGCGTAGCTCCATCACCGAAGTATGCTGAGCGGGGTTTAAGCTTGAACTTCTTCTTGGGATTAACAGATTGGACAAGGCAGTATTTGAATCTGTCCATGAGATACTGCTATTTCATCTGACTTTTCGGGACTTCAAACATGAATAGACGAAAGCGCTCCGTAAACTCCATAGGTGATTCCTGCGAGGCCTTCCGTTGTTTTAACAATTTTTTATCAAACACTTCAGGATCAAAATGGTGGAAAACAGATCCGATTAGATCGTTGAACTGCTTGAAAGAGTGCACAGAGTGAGGTAGAGTGCCACACCATTGTGATGGGTAGTCGCGAAGTGTGTTTGCGAGCAGCGAACAGACCTCTATTTCATTAAAATCTTCCATGCCCTGCATGAGCACATGGAAGTCATCTAAGTGCTCAGGCCAAGCCACTTTGCCTTCACCATCATACGTGAGTTGTGACAAGTGATCCCAGAACTCCCTCTGAATGTGAAAGATATTTCCATTGGACAGAAATTTCGGAGGGTGAACTATAACAAACTCCATGATAGATGTGCGAAGATTCAAAACAGATGATAAGGGCTCAAATTGTCATCTGGCCCTCCTTGTAGTGCCAAAATGTTGATGGTGCTAGACCTGCCAACATGTAAGGGGATCTCCCCTGTAAGAAGTCCCAATTAGACCTCAGATCGTTTGATGTAGGAGTATGCCTTGACTGCGATTTCGCACAAAGGCAAGTAAGATGTCTCTGTTGGTAGCAACGGTATGACAGTTGCAGCAAGCCAAGGAAGGTGCATGAGAGGCTCTAACACATGGAAAGTGATGTGAGTGCGCCCCTTGGAAACCTGTGATAGCACGGATTTAAGAAGGGAAAACACGAGCAAAGATGCACCACAACATGGAAGGCAAGTTAGCTAGCAATCCAAAGTGATGGTTAAACCAACAACACGTTTCAGAAAGGTTCATACATACATACACAGAAAAGTCCATACATGCATGCGTAAGCAAACAAATACATATATCATTTAGAGTAAACCAGATAGCATAGAATACAATACAACATATGCATGAAACGTGGTGACTCTTGTTATGTTAAGAAGTGTAAGTTCTAGTCATACAATACATCCATGTCCAACCACTAGTTCCAACAGCGGAACATTACAGCCACAACCGCCTGCTCCTCCAAAGAGATGCACTAACTCTACGGGGTGGAGAAGCCAAGGCTCATTACAATACTGTCCAGGCTCTCTCTAAGATAGTCCTATCGGAAGCCTCGCTGACCAAAAGCCCCTTTCAATGAGTTATGACGTTCTATTTATAGCAAAGGGTGGGGTGACCCTTGACATTCCCCTTTGTGACAGTTCATCTACCCTCATGACTCTTCATCTACTCTATGATTGTTACATCCAACTATTGACACTTGAACTTCCACTTGACAAGACGTTACATTACAATGCACATGTGCCCATGTGAGACAAAACGGCTTGAGCAAGCCATGCAAGACATCACTGCCACTCGGTCCATTGTGGTGAGACCAACTCTTTGACATGCTTGTGATGGTGAAGGTGGTGAGCTGATGCCAAGCTTGGTCATCCGTGATGGTGTGCATGCGCCCCATGGTGACATCTTGTTGAAGCGAACTCTTGCCTTCGTTGCATCTGGGTGCATTGGCGTGGCTCCTCCATCCAACTCGTCTGCTAACATGCGCAAGGTCTTCTTGGGTGCAGATGAACTGGCAACACACTGATGCATAGTGTCTGTGCTAGTGGTCATGCGCATCAGTTGTCAACTGCATGTTCAACTCCAGTCAGACTTGCTTCTTGTCTTTGCCTCGGTGAGTGTGCCAAATGTGTTAGATTGCATGCATGCACACAATGACATGCATGTTGTTGAATTCCCTTGCATGTGATCAACAACCCTGCTCACCATGTCTGCTCCGTGCCAGCTGCTGGGATGGATCTATAACTTGTACGGGCGCAGTTTCATCCATGAGTGCATGTTGCACCCCCTGTTGTACCTGTTCCTACAGCAACTCATTCTCTCGTTTATGCAACTCCTGTTCTTCCTTGAGTTGTTGCTTCAGCACATGCAACTCCTTCTTTGTTCCATTCTCTATCTTCGCGTGATCTTCATGTCGCGCCGTCACCTCATAGCCTGAGTCTCCAAAGTTGCTTTCATCACAAGTGGATCTGCTTGAGCTTGCGACTTTGTTCCACTTCTGTGTTGTCAACAACCTCCCTCGTGAGTTCGTTGCATCCGGTGTGCTGCCTTCAGCTGCTGTTCATGGTGCTGCTTGCTATGATGTTGTTGTCGTCATATCTTGAGTCCTTGTCTATGAACAACTTGATATCTTCGTGGGTAGGCAAGTTCATAGACACTTGATCGACTACATCCCTAAGTGTGCTCTAAACGGTGTCTTTGACTCTACTGTCCTGGAAACCATTGTACCTGTGCTGCTGAGAGGCAGGCGAACACCTGTGATACCTGGAGACATGGCAGCACTCATGGCAAGCAATTTGTCAACCGAAAACCAAAACGAACTTGACAACTGACTTGCAACATACCTGTGTGACTGATCATGAAGGTCGCTCAATTTCCGTGGGTGGTCGGGAGACTAACTACCAAAACTGCACAAGGCACAGTCTACGCTGTTAAGAAGCTGACTGACTGCTGGAACTGCACAATGCACAGTCCAGCGTGGCCTGCGAAGGACTGAAACTGCACCATGCGCTATTTCAGTGAGCAGTGACATGCAACCAGCGAACTGCATTGCGCAGTTTCTAGGGCCAACAGGACACTGCCTCCAAGAATTGCGCAATGCAAGCCTGGAGGTCAGTGCCTGGCTAGACTTGCGCAATTTCTGGAGGGAAGGCAGAGCCTTCGCTTCCGAAAATGCGCAATGCTCGCCGGGCAAGGCACAGTCCAGGCCAAGGCAGCCCAATCCGACCAACGAGCGACTAAAAACATGAGAAGTGTGAATGCAGGATGAGATGAGTGCAAACAAGAGTGAATGATCATTCATGCAAACAACAAGTGCAAGATCAGGAAACGAAAAGGCATGCATGTGTGTGAAGCGAGTCGCCGCGACGGTGACCGTCCGTGCAAAACAGTGTCATGCATGCAACAGAAGTGAGATGCAAACAAAAACTGAAACGGTGCTAGTACAAGCTAGTATGTATCAAAACGACAACAAGCATTCACTAAAATCAAGCAGAAATCATTCATACGAAGCAAAACACAAAAAGCACCAGAAACGCGGAGTGAGACATGAAAAGCGGGCTTACCCCAAGTCAATTGAGTTGAATGTGCTGATGACTCCTAGATGCAAAGTGGGATGTTAGCACTGTAAGATCGATGTGAGGAATGAGCTCTGCAACGTCCAGTTGATGAGTTTTGGTAAAATCGGGGTTGCAATGCGCATGCCACAAATCTAGGGAAAGCGACACTTGGTGGGAGGTTTCCGAAATGAGTTTTGCATGTAACCTCCAGCTGCTAAAAGTAGATCCCCGAAACAAGGGATGCCTTTGCATGCTACCTTAGGAGGAGCAACCCGTGCATGGAAATCAGTTTTTCTCGGTCTCGAAGGGAACCGGTCAACTCAGCTGCACATGCAACAATTTTCTCAGCCGAGAGGAAAACATGCGCATTTCTAGGAGGGAGCTGGACTAGTTGCCTAGAGGGATTATGCAATTTCTGGGCAGAGCTGCTGACTGCTGCCTAGAATTGCACAATTTCTAGGCAAAGCAACTGACTGCTGCCTAGAATTGCACAATTTCTGGGCAGAGCAGCTGACCGCTACCTAGAATTGCAAAATCTTTGGGTTGAGCAGCCCTGTTGGGAGGAATTGCGCAATTTTCTCAGTGAACAGTGATAGGTAGATTTGCGCAATTTTGGAGCCCAGCAAGCTGCCAGACAAAATTCCGCAATTTCTGGAGGGAACGCTGGTTCCTCTCTAGAATTGCGCAATTTCTTAAGGGAGTTGCTAAGCGTGCAGCTGGACCAAGTCCAAAAGAACAACCTATGAGGGGAATGCAACAAGCTCTGATGGACAGGCTGTCATTCTGCAAGAAAAACACTAAAGCTTGTGTACTTGGCGAAGCAAGACACTCTGTTGTGAAAGGTTGGTAGGGAGGCTCCAAAACGAAGCTAAGGCAAAATTTTAGAGGGTGGTTGTGGCCGCTATAACAGGAGCTTACCCTCATTGCCCTTGGAGGACTCCCTCGTGAATGGCACGTGTTCAACACTACTATTCTTAGCAATGACAGGATTCCAGGTTTTGAAGAATTGCTAACTAGATGCTCTCAAGAAGAAACAAGGATGATGGAACTAGATATGCCTTCAAATAGGAATGATCCTACTGCATTCTTCGCTCATACTAAAAAGAAGAATAATGCAGGTTCAAAGAAG
Source organism: Pinus taeda (assembly GCA_000404065.3). Lineage (NCBI taxonomy): Eukaryota > Viridiplantae > Streptophyta > Pinopsida > Pinales > Pinaceae > Pinus > Pinus taeda. The sequence continues at coordinate 3,886 of APFE030676311.1, read as the reverse complement.
CAATGTCAAGGAAAGACAGGTTTCAAAAATGGAAGGAAGAGAAGATGCTTCATTTGCAATAAGTTTGGTCACTATGCAAGGGAGTGTTCTAATACAATGGATACACCTCATGATGATGATAACCACAACAACAACAATTTCAAGGGCAACAACAAGAAAAGGAATGGCAGATTCAACAACCAAGGAAAAAGGAATACCCCCGCTTCTCATCAAGGAAATGGTCACCCTCCCAAGAGATCAAGAAACACCAAGTATGATGAATCTAATGTTGTTGATAACAAGCAAAAAGAATTATATCTTATATATGCCCTTTCTACTACATCTCCTTCGGACATTTTGGGAAATTGGTTGATTGATAGTGGTGCCTCAAGGCACTTCACCAGGTATAAGGAAGCTCTTTCAAATCTGATTGACAGAGATACAAATTTAGAAATTAATCGTTGAGACAATGCCACCTATCCCATGAAGGGATTTGCGAATGTTACTCTTCAATTGAATCAGGGTAACACCATTCATCTACAAGAAGTACTATATGTACCTGATCTAAAGAAGAACCTGGTATTTATCTCAGCGATGGAGGACAAATGATTCAAGGTGGCATTCATCGATGGAAAGGTACTTGTGGAATAAAAATTTCAAAGATGCATTTACACTTGGCTTCAGGGTAGATAGCCTATATCAAGTTGGAGGAAGCCCATTGGGAGCTATGTCTTGTGACACACCACTTCAATCCAAATTATGGCACCAGAGATTTGCTCATCTAGATTATAAGACTCTACCTAATGCAAGGAAGATGGTGACAAGCATGCCTGAATTTAAAGTAGAACATGAAGGTGTTTGTCAAGGATGTGCGAATGAAAGCATACAAGGGGACCATTCCCCTCAAGTGATAGCAAGACTACTGACATATTGCAATTAATTCATTCTGATCTATCTGGTGCAATGCCTGTGAACTCATTAGGAGGATACTTATATTATGCAACCTTTATAGATGATTTCTCTCACAAGACTTGGTTATATTTCTTGAAGAAGAAGGACGAAGTATTCTCATGGTTCCATTCTTTCAAAGCTTTGGTCAAAAATCAAACCGGGAAGAAGATCAAAATATTGAGGACCGATAATGGAACCGAATATGAATCAAATGAGTTCAAAGATTATTGTAGAGAAGTTGGCATTAAGAGGGAGATTACTGCTGCATATACCCTAGGCAAAATGGTGTTGCTGAAAGGAAGAACCGTTCTATCGTAAAAGCCACTTGTGCCATGCTTCATGATCAAAGCCTTCCAAAGTTCTTATGGGCCGAAGCTACAAACACCATCGTGTATGTTCAAAATAGATGCCCTCATCAAGCGTTGGATTGCAAGACTACTGAAGAAGTTTTCACCGATAAGAAACCTGATGTTTCTCACTTTAGAATTTTTGGTAGCCCCGTAAATTTTCATGTGCTGAAAGAAAAGAGAAGAAAATTGGATGCTTCTGGGAAGAAAGGAACATTTGTTGGCTATAGTGAAACTTCTAAGGCATATAGAATCTATGTGCTTGGTCAAAGAGAAGTGGAGATAAGTCATGATGTCACTTTCGATGAGGATGCTGCCCTTGGGAAGATTAGTAAGCTTCCTCTTCCAAGGAAGGACAAAGAAGCAGATTCTGGAAAGCAGGGAGAACTGCAGGATGAGTAGATGCTCGATGTTTAAGGACCAATGGATCCCATTGATCCACCCCCTCATGAGCCCTCCTCCTCGAAAAGGAGACCCTCATAGCTTAGGGAGACTCTCGAAGGTGTCAAGAGACATGTTGCACCAAGGGGGATATTTCGTGCAAGCAAGAAGCCGAATAGGTACCAAGGGTACTTAACTGCTATGAGCACCATTGTTCAATCAGAGCCTTGCACATTCGAAGAAGCTGCCAAACACCAAGTTTGGAAGGATTCAATGAACGAAGAGCATGAGTCGATTATGAAGAATGATGTTTGGGACGTTGTCCCTAGACCCAAGGACAAATTTGTTGTCACCTCGAAATGGTTCTTCAAGATCAAGCATGTAGTTGATGGAAGTGCTGAAAAGTTCAAGGCCAAATTCGTTGCTCGAGGCTTCTCTCAAAAGGAAGGTGTATATTATGATGAGATATGTGCACCGCTTGCCTGCTACACCAGCTTCCGTTTGACTATAGCTCTTGTTGCTTCGCAAGGATGGAATCTTCATCAGATGGATGTCAAGACTACCTTCTTGCATGGTTCACTTAAGGAGGAAGTCTATGTAGAACAACCTGAGGGGTTCAAAGTTCAAGATCGTCAAACACATGTATGCAAGTTGAAGAAAGCCCTCTATGGGTTGAAGCAAGAACGTTGGGCTTGGTATGGGAGGATCGATAGCTATCTAATGAAGCTGAGATTTACAAGAAGTGAAGTTGATCTGAACCTTTACTTTAAGGTTGAGAATCTCATCTTGGTACTCTGTGTGGACAATCTCTTTCTGACAGGTGCAAACCCTCTTATTCTTCAATGTAAGAGGGAGTTGGCTTGCAAATTCGAGATGAAGGACCTAGGACTGATGCATTACTTCCTAGGGTTGGAGGTCTGGCAAAAGCCAGGCGAGATTTTCCTTTCTCAAGAAAAATATATTGTGAAGTACTTGAAAGATTTGGGATGGTGGATTGCAATTTTGTGACTACTTCGATGGAACTTAACTTCAAAAAGTTATGCGGAAGTGCTATTGGGCCCGATTTGGGAAATCCTTTTGAGTATCGTCAACTCATGGGGGCCCTGATGTTCTTGGTGAACTCTCGTTTGGACATATATTTTGCAGTGAATACATTGAGCCAGTTTATGGTCGAGCCTCATCACATACATTGGATAGCTGCCAAGAAGCTCTTGAGATATCTTCGGAGCACAATCACTTATGGACAAAGATACACTGTCGGGAATGTGAGGCTCCATGGTTACTCTGATGCAAACTAGGTTGGCAGTGTGGTGGATCGTAAAAGCACATCTAGATGTTGCTTCTCTCTAGGTTCTACTTCGATATCATGGATGAGCAATAAGTAGAAGTCGGTTGCCTTGAGCACCACTGAGGTTGAATACATTGTTGCTAGTCTGGCCTCCTGTGAAGTTGTTTGGTTGAGGAAGCTCTTTAGTGAGCTGTTTGGGCATGTGCTGGATACCACCATGATCTTCTTCGATAACCAGAGTGGGATTCGTCTTTTGAAGAATCTCGTGTTTCATGATTGTTCAAAGTATATTGATATCAGGTACCACTTTATTTGGGATATGGTACAATGAGGAACAATAAGGCTCCAACACATTGGAACTGATGATCAGGTCACCAATATTCTTACGAAGCCCCTAGGGAAGGTCAAATTCTTAACCTTCCGTGAGCGACTTGGAGTCAAGGAGAGACCCTCTTATGAGGGTCCCGTATGAGATGGATGTTGAGCTTTGGGAGCTCCAAGGGGCTTGGGGTACTTCTTGGAGGGATGAGCAGCCATAGGGTGAGTGGTTCACCTTCCCCTATTGGTGTGCGATGTACAGGGTGAGTGGTTCACCTTCCCCTGTGATACCCCATGGTGGCATATGGATAGCCTAAGTGATCCACCTTCTCCTATGGCATATGAGCAAGATGAGTGGTTCACCTACTCCTGCCAGCACATCCTACCCATGCAGTCTAGAGCTCATGAGAAGTACCTCTCATTTGGCCAATGAGTAGGGAAATGAGGATAGGGACCATACCGATGGATGCATCATGTAATATCGTACTCCCTATGCTAGGATGTTGATATTTATCTGGGACCAATGTTACTTGGGAGCGGGAGCGGGAGCGGGGAGCGGGAGCGGAAGCGGGAGCGGGAGCGACCATTTTCAGAAGCTCCCGGTTTGGGAGCGAATCCGGGA
>APFE030676309.1:241477-254725 GCA_000404065.3 Pinus taeda | reverse complement strand
TTGCAAAAGTACACAAAATTAAGTTAATTTGCAGAAATTTTGTAGTAATAAGAGGATAAAAATGCAGCATACAACAAGAGAAAATTGATAACGAAGTTCACCCATCTTGGGCTACATCTTTGGGTCCAGCTTTCGATGGTGACAACTTCATTAAAATGTTCAAATGTTAATTACATCAGTTTATCATCTTCAAACTAAAAAAACAACACTCACGTGCTGTCCAAAATTCTCAAAAACCCCCATATGGGCTCTTCTTAAGCTCTAAAAGGCTTAAAATTGAGCAAAATACCCCACTTTAGCCAAACTAGTATGCAACTGCAACTGAACAGGTCTTGGCCCTGGTAATTTGGCAACCAAAACCATCCTAGCCCAATTGGTAAAGTGTTTAGGATGGTACTCCGTAGGTCGAGGGTTCGATCCTCCCCACCCGTCGTTCGTTGCATTGTTTATTTTAAATATGAAATAATTTTTTTAATATAAACCAAAGCCCCCATCGATGGCCTTGCTCCCGGTTTCCATGTTAATCACATGCCCTTGGACTATGGGTCGGGCGATGTGCCACATGCCCAACTCCCAGACCTAATGTAGTCAGTCCAGTAACAAGTGAAAACCATGGATCGGGTCAGTTGGGCACGCCCACCAACCAACCCTTTCCCCCAACCGCCGAACCACTCAACAATAAATCTATGCCCCAACCATTAGTCAATAAACACCATCCTTGGCGCATTGGTAGGGTGCCTGATCCACAACTAATAGGTCATGTGTTTAATTCCTACGGACCCTGTAAGTCAACTTAATTTTTTTTATGCCTACTCCAGATACACTTGGTGGCCTCTCATAATGCCATGTAGCGCCCTCTAATTGGCCCAGTTAGTGGCCTATGATTGGTCCACCAAATCAACCATAAACCCAATAATCGTGCACCACATGCCCTCATGCCATTAGTACACTTTCCATATGTACAACCTAGTCAATAGATGATGTCATCACCACATCAATGTATGGCTGCCACGTTAGCATTTGTACCCTGCATAGTCAACCTACAACTTTGACTTAATTTTTTTTATGCCTGCTTCAGAGACACTTGGTGGCGTCTCATAGCGCCATGTGGCACCCTCTAATTGGCCCACTTAGTGACCTATGATTGGTCCACTAAATCAACCATACACCCAATAACCGTGCACCACATGCCCTCATGCCATTAGTACACTTGCCGTCTGTACAACCTAGTCAATAGATGATGTCATCACCACATCAATGTATGGTTGCCACGTTAGCATTTGTACCCTGCATAGTCAACCTGCAACTTTGACATTTTTTTGTTTGGCCAAAACTTCAGAATGTGATAACTTTCTCATATGGTGTCATATTGAGGCAATTCAAGAGTTGTTGGAATCAGAGTGATGAGCTCTACGATTTGGTGCTAGTTTTGGGAGAATTTGAACACAATTATTTTTGAGCATTTTCTAGATCCCCTGGATCACTCCTCCCCACTATAAGCTTTTGGACCACCAAAAGTCTATTTTTACTTAGCAAGTAAGTGAGGGTAAAACTCCCTCACTTTCCCTACCTCTATACACCTTGATTTACTTGGATTGGTACCTTTGAGCCCCACATAAAGATACTCCATATTGTTTCTGAGTGAAGTTCTTATTCTCCTGTCAAGAATAGTGTCTTCCTGCAACTCATTCAAATATTCAGGGGAAAAATAATCTATAGATGGAATATGAACATTCTCTTCTTGATCAACAACCATAAGAGGCTGATACAATCTCAAGTTTTCCACATTTACAATAGAATAAATTTGCACGTAAGGTGGAAAATCTAATTCGAAAGCGTTATTGCCAATCTTCTCCAAGATTTTGAAAGGACCATATTTGATTGGTTTGATCTTTTTACCTTCACCTTGCAATCTTTCCTTGCTGATGTACAACCAAACTTGATCTCCCACTTGGAAATCATGATCAACCCGATGCTTATCATGCCTTGCCTTGTACTTGGCTTAGATTTTCTCCAACTGTTATTGTACCCTTTGATACACTAACTGGATTTGTTCAATTAAATGCTAGGCTTTGTCTACATCACTATGTCCATCTACTACAATATCTTTACTAAAGATAAAATCTAAAGGAGACTTTGGTAAATAACCCAAACAAGCTTCAAATGTTGATACTTGTGTAGATGAATGCTTGGCACAATTGTAGGCATGTTGGATGTAATGCAAATGCTCATCCCAAAGCTTAGGATGCTTACCACAATATCCTCAAAGGAGATGCACTATTGTCTTGTTCACTACCTTTGTCTAACTGTCAGCTTGTGGATGAAATGTTGTGCTCTTATTCAGCTTTGTGTCCATGAGTTCCCATAAACTTGACCAAAATTTCTAGATAAATCGAGAATCTTGATAAAAAATAATAGAAGTAGGTAACCCAAAATGAACACATTCATTTTGGAAGAACATCTATATAGTTTCTTCAGTTTGACCTATTTATTTCAAGGCATCAACACACACATTTTGTTGAATATATCCACTACAACATATAAATAATCATGACCTTTCCTAGACATAGGTAGCCCCCCTACAAAATCCATAGAAACACTTTCCCAAGGATGAGAAGGGATAGGAAGTGGAGTATACAATCCAATTTCCTATTACTTGGCTTACTAGTAGCTCACAAAGAACATCCTTTTACATATCTTGATATTGTTTCATTCACTTGAGGCAAATACCAATACCTTTGTAGTTAAGTGATTATTTTGCCTACACCAAAGTGACCAACAATAAGAGAAGAATGAGCTTCCCTTATGACATTAACTCTTTCACCCTGTGGAATACACAACTTGCCAAGATGATACAAAAACTTGTTATGAACATGATAATCAATTTCTTCAACATGATTGCCTTGACTCAAAGCTACATAAACATCTTTAAAATCTTCATCCTTAGCATATTGTTCAATGTAACATTCATGCATGATTGAGTTATGCTTAAGAATGATAGCTGCATTAACAATAAGCCTTGAAAACATCTCCACAACTTTGTTGTAAATACCTTTCTTATACCTGATGACCAAATGAAATTGTTGCAGAAATCACATCCATCTGAAATGTCTAGCTTGTTGTAGCTTGGTTTGCGATTGAAGATATTGCAAAGGTTGATTGTTAGTATGAATGATCATTTCTTTACCCATCAAATAATGCTTCCACTTCTTCGCACTTTGTACCAAAGCATATAACTCTTTATCATCAGTTGGATATTTAATTATTGCATTGGAAAAGGTCTCAGAATTATAACATATTGGCTTACCATGCTGCATCAACACTGCCTCCATAGCATATTCGCTTGCATCAGTTTGAATTTCAAATGCCTACTTGAGATGTGGAAGTGATAGAATTGGTGTTGTATTGATTTTCTCTTTCAAAGTGTTGAAGGATTTCTGTTGCTTGCCTCCCCACTGAAAGACCTCCTTCACACTTATCAAATCATGTAATGGTGTTGCAATAAATAAGAAGTCAATGATAAATTTTCTCCAATATTGGGTTGCTCCCAAAAAGCTCCTAACTTCTGTTACATTATTGGGCTTGGTCCAATTCAAAATGACTTAAACTTTGGAGGGATCAATCTTCAATTCACCACCTCCTACAATATGATCTAAGTAAACTAAAAAGGTTTTCCTAAATTCACATTCATACATCTTCAAATACATTTTTTCCTTTTTCAAGACATCTAAAACTTGCTTAGCATGCTCCACAGGCTCTTCATGAGTCTTACTAAAAATTAGAATATCATCCAAGTAGACTATGACAAAACCATCAAGGAATGGTCGCAATACATCATTATTAACTCCCATGAATGTAGTAGGTGCATTACAAAGCCCAAACGACATAACTAACCATTCAAACAATCCTTGTTTCTTCTTAAAATAAAATTTCCAAATATCATCTTCAACAATCCTTATCTGATGATAACTGCTTCTTAAGTCTAACTTAGTAAAATAAACAATATCCTTCAACTGATCTAGAAAATGCTCAATGTGAGGAAGAGGATAACGATTCTTTACTGTAATCTTGTTCAACACTCATAAATCCACACACATGCGCCATGTACCATCTTTCTTTGGAACCAAAATAATAGGAGACCCACATAGGTGTGATGACTCATTTGTAAATAAGCTCTTGGATTTGCTTCTTGATCTCTGCATTCTCTAAAACTAATATTATATACATGACAATATTTGGAAATGGTGCATCCTGCTGCAATTGTATCTCATGTTGAATTCCTCTTTTTGGATCTAACCCTTCAGGTTCTTGAAACATCTCATCATAAGTATTAACAACTTAAACCAATTCATGCTTGAGTTTGGAATCACATCCTGAGAAAGCTTCATCTTTAGCAGTATCTTTAGCTTTTACATCAACAACACAATGTTCTTACTAGCATTCACAAGCCCTTTCATTTGTCATGCACTAACAAGAGATAAGTTCATCTTCTTGTGATGTGCTCTAACAATATACTCAACTCTATCTTTGAAAAGATGATACTTGTTCTCATGACAATAAAATATGGATTTTCGGTCATATAAATATGGAATCCCTAAGACAATCCCATAAATGTCAAGTGGTACAACATCAAGCTCAACCTCATCTATAAAATTAACAATGATGGCAAATTTGAGTTTACATTTTCTTTCACTTGTAATTTGGAATCATCACATGCCCAACCCAAGGGGTAAGTTTTTTCATGAGGTGTAGTCTCTAAATTAAGTTTCTTGAGAATTGTTTCAGAAGTAAGATTGACTTGAGATACACTATCAAATAGTGTATCAACCTTTACGTTTTGTAATGACCCTGATATGAAAAAAACTCACTTCTGTCTTTATCATTTTGAGATTCAAAAGACTTGCTAGAAGAACTGGTACTTGTGTATATATACCTTTCATTCCCATGGCTGTGATTTTAGTTTCATCCCCTGAATCAGATCCTAGATCTTGTTGAGTTGTAGCAGTAGTCTTTTGTTTCCCCTTGTTATTAAACTTCTTTGGTCTCAATTATGGATGTAATTTCCAACAATGGTCTTCATCATGGCCATATTTTGAATAATGTTTGCAAGTAATTTTTACTCCCTTTCTTGACTGTAGCACTCTTCTTGCTTTTTTCCTTTAGCTTTCCCCTTTCCTTTGTCTCCAAATTTAAAGGGTTTCTTGCTGGAATCTTGAGGAACATTCTTGCCTCTTGATTCTAAATGTGTAGCATGAACACATACTTCATATAGATTGGTGGGATTAAATGTAAGTATAACATGTCTCAAATAATTGTGCAATCCACCCATATATTTAAAGATATTATCTTGTGAGGTCAAATCAACACCCAAGAATAATGCTATTTTTCTAAATTCTTGTGTGTAACTTTGGACACTCTGACCTTTAACTTGTCTAAAATTTTTCCAATCCATTATTTCTTTTTGCATGTAAGTTAATGGATAAAATTTCTTGCTTAATGCAACTACAAAATTACTCCAAGAAGAGATAATTTTACCACTTTACTTTAAATCTTCTTGAGTTATGGCTTCCCACCATATAAGAGTTGCACCTCCCAAACAAAGAGAAGTGAGTTGGATCTTTATGACATCATCATCAATATTTTGGATCTTGCAATAAACTTCAATTTGACAAACCCAATCATCCAACTTTTCAGCATTTACTTCTCCATCATACATTGGCAATTTAAACATGACATCAAGCTTAATAAAATGAGACTTAGTATGTCCTCTTGGAGATGTTGAAGGAGTTGGTCTATGTGAGGAAGGAGGTGAGGATGGAGGTGAAGGAGGACAAGGTGGTGGATGCTTTCCCCCATTATCACCATCACCTTTTGGTTGATTAGAACTTTCTCCTTGCAACCATGTTGTTCTTTCATTATACAACCCTTTCACCATCTCAACCATATCAAAGAAAGCTTTTACGAAAGCTCTTTCATCTTTAGTCATCAATTCTTGTCCTTGTCCTTATTTATGTGCCATGACTTGTGGAGTATGTGGTCTTCTTGAGCCAATTTGAGGGTTAGGTTCTTCAAGTGCTCCTTGTCCTCCTCTCAATATAGACCTTGTAAGCATTTAAAAACCTTGCAAATTTTGTCAAACCTTCACAAAAACCAAGCTCTAATACCGAAGTGATCATAAATTGAAAGCAAAGGTTTCATTGATTAAATTGTAGCATTGTTTATGTCCTTTTAGGAAATGGATTGAAATTGCAAAATTACACAAACTTAAGTTGATTTGTAAATTTTTTTGCAGTAATAAGAGGATAAAAATGCAGCATATAACAAGAGCAAATTAATAACGGAGTTCACCCATCCTAGGCTACGTCTCCAAGTCCAAATTCTAATGGTGACCACTTCATTAAAATGATCAAATGTTAATTACATCAATTTATCAGCTTCAAACTAAAAAATAACACTCACATGTTGTCCAGAATGCTAAAAAACCCTCATCTAGGCTCTTTTTGAGCTAAAAAAGGCTTAAAATTGAGCAAAATACCCCCCTTTAACTCAATTGGTTCACAACTGCAACTCAATAGGTATTGGCCCTACTAACTTGGCAACCAAAACCATCATAGCCCAATTGGTTGGGCGTTTAGGTTGGTACTCTATAAGTTGTGTAACAACCCTGGTGAAAATTCCATGTAATAAAAGTTAATAAAGGAAAAATAATAACCACGGTTGATGGGACACTTATTCCAAGTTAAATGTTGGGCAAGACATCCTAGTGTGGGTGTTCATTGGTTTATTAATGGCTAAGGAAATTGGAAATGGCAATGGCCAACGTTTTGGAAAGGAAAAATGGCAATTTTGGCACATTTATTTATGAAAATAATGGAAATTAGGAGAAAAGGGAGGTGAAAGGTCACAGGTTGCATGTGAGGAGGAAATTGAAGGAAAATAATTGAAAATGAAGAAAATAGAGGCCTAATTGATAAAAAGGTTTCTTAGGATCAGTGGGTAACTTTTTTTCAATTCATTTTTTGGAGCTCTCTCATTATTCTCTCTCTCTCACTCTTGGACACTTCGAGTTTTCTTGGAGCACTCTTGGAGGGTGTCGCATACTTGGAGTTTTGGAGCAACGAGGCAAAGGAAGAGCAAGAAAGCACAAGAGGACATCGGGATCAACAACTACAACAGGTTTAGCTTGCAGGTACCAAGTTGCATTTATGTTTTCCTCACTAGTTTTGGCATGCATGGCATATGCATGTAGTTTATTGGCCATGTTCTGTCACTCGCATGGAGGATTGCCTTGATTGACAGTGGATTTTCCTAGCCTTGAAATTTCCTGGATAGTCATGGTGATTGTGGATTTATTTCCTTTTTTTTTTTGGTTGGTTCTTGTGTTTCCTTAGCTTGGGTTGAGTTACTAGTTCCTGGAGCCTTGGTTGGACAAACGCTTTGGAGCCCTGTAAGAACTTGGGTTGAGTTACTCGTCCTGGAGCCTTGATTGGACAAATGCTCTAGAACCTGATATAAGTTGTGGGTTGAGTTACTAGTCCTGGAGCCCTAGTTGGAACAAATGCTCTGGAGCCCTAGAAGGCTTGGATAGAGACCAATTGGATGGTGGCTTTGTGATGTCCAATCATGAGGTGGAACCATTGTTTTATAAGTTCAGGTGGTTTTCCTTTGAAAGCCGTGGATGATTTTGGATTGATGTGTTTTATGAGATGCCACATTCATGCTTGGAATATGGCACAAGGGTGAATAACTGAAGAGATATTTGGCTCAACCATTCTACGGTCGGGCGGAACATGGTAGTCCCATCCCGAGTTTGGATTTCACATCATCAATATGAGGTTATTTCTCCTTGTATTTCTATGAGTATTATATTGGTTTATATGTGGATCATATGGCTATGATTTCCTTAGTATTGTTGTTGCTATTATGTTGGTTATGTATATGTTTTATGACAATAGCTATGTATGTCTCTCATCATGTTTTTACTTGTAAGTGAATTAACAATGTATCTATGACCTAATGGATGAAACTACAACTAATGTGTTGAGGCATCAATTGATCTAGGTGGATATTGGTGGCCACTCGCCAAGTCCACTTGGACCCCCACCATTGTTTAGCTTTTCAGTTTCCTTAATTGTAGCACAATTTACTATTTTTAGTAGTTTTTCGGGTCGTGAACTTTCAGAGCCGTTTTGAGGCCCTAAACGACATTTTTTGGGGAAAACTGGGAGCAACATGGTTCCATGGACCGATGTTGCTCGTCCCAAAGTTGTAGTTCTCAAATAGATCTTTCTAATGAGATATTCTGCTTCAAACGAAGATCGTATGCCAAAGTTACGACCCCGGGAAGTTGATGTACCGATTTATCCAAACGGGGCCCACAATTTGGTGTTTCATCTTCTAGGGTTAGGTTTTTGGATGTTTAGGGTTTTCCATTGTTTCTCAAAAATAAATAGGCCTTCGAGCCTCATTGAGTTCAGAGGCATGTAGCCGCCACATCTCTTCTCAAAGATAAGCCACCATCGCCCTAGCTAGTTTAATTCCATTTCTGTTTGTAAGCATATTTCAATATTTTACAGTAATGAAATGAAGTATTATTTCTGCATCTCTATATGTATGGTTATATCTGTAATTTGTTGTGTTCCTGTTTAAATCCAGATCAGTGGTATCAGAGTGGTCTGCTCTTTCTTTGTCTTTCTTTGCATGTCCCCAACAAGGTTGGGATATAAGGAGTTAGGGCTTGAACTGGTCGAACCTTTGCAAGACCAGCCTTGCAAATCCCGATGGCCTCCCATGGCAGATGAAAAGAAAGATGAGGGGGTAGGAGATCCTATCAAAATCTTGCTCGAAGAGGACCTCAAGCGATAAAGGAACGCAATGATGGACAACTTTGCCCAGATCCTTCAGTGGCTACCAGGGGGCGACACATCTACTTGCAACAGCTACTCTGGAAGCGCCACACCCTTTAAGGTACAAGTTAACTTTGACATTCCCATATTTGAGGGTCAGATAGATGCAGACGCCGTAGATAAATGGTTAAATCTAGTAGAAGGGTATTTTTTTGTTCATGATTTTTCCGGCCAAGAAAAGATTACTTTCTCTCTTCTCAAAGTCGCCCCCCACGTCAAGGACTAGTGGGAAACCTACTGCGAGCAGAAGGATGAAAGTACGGCCTCACTGTTTTTAGCCGCACCCACTTGGAATTCATTACGGACTGCCATCAAGGAGCAATGCTACCCTGTTAGAAGCTATGAGGATCAATACATAAAGTGGACCATGTTGCGGTAGGGAAGGGACGAGGACGTGCCAGAGTTTACCAATATTTTCCATACCCTTTGCACAAAATTGGGTATCAAGGATTCAAAGCAAAATTTGGTACTCAAATACCGCGACTACCTCCATAGGTACATCTAGGAAGAAATAGAATTCCTGAACATCTCCTCGCTCAGCACGACATACCGATATGACGTTAAGATCGAGCAAAAGTTTAAACAAAATAAGCGAGACTTTGGATCTGCGAGATCGAGGCAAGGGAAAGGTGCTCCCACACCACAGAAAAAAGGACAAAGCCAAGGTGGGGTGGCCCAGGAAAACCTGCCAAAGCCGCAAGCAAAGAACAATGCCACAAAGTCAAAAAAGGACATGGGAAAGTGGTGTGAGTTCCATAAGAGCTCCACTCACAACACAAGTGAGTGTCGGGCCAAGCAGTCACTAGTGGCCGAGATAAAGGTTTCAAAATCAGATGCATGTTCCGACTCTGAGTCATAACCCAACAAGGGGAATAACAAAGGGAAGAAGATTATCGATGCGGAGCCCAACGCCATTGTTGCCGCCATGAAGATCCAGAAGGAGGAACTCGAAGATCCAAAGGAGGAGGAGCGTCTCTTCCACTCCCAGATGTGGGTAAAGGGCTCCCTGCTACAGTTCATTGTCAACAGCGGGAGCCAAAATAACCTCATTTCGATAAAGGCCGTGAAGCAGCTGGGCTTATCGACCACAACACATCCACAACTGTAAACCATCTGGTGGCTTCACCAAGGACGAGATCTTCACGTGAGCCAATAATGTCGCCTTCCATACAACATCAAGCCCTTCACGGATGAGGTATTGTGTGACATTGCTCCCCTTGATGTTTGTGATGTATTATTAGGAAAACCATACTTGTGGAAGTGACATGTTGTGTATGAGTCAAGGCCACGTGCTGTCATTGTTACTTTGGTAAATAAGTTGTACAAGATACCAGATGTAGCACTGCCTACCACCATCTCTTTGGTTACTTCAAAACAATGCAGTAAGCTCATTTCAAAAACCGGGAAATTTGTTTTCCTGATAATACGCCCTCAAGGAAAGAAGAAGACGGTGGTCACGACCTCCAAACTGGGCCCCTCTGCACGAGAACTACAAATGGACAAGGTCGTGGAGGAGTATGAGAACATCTTCACCTCCCCCGCAGGGGTTATTCTGCACTGTCAGGTCAAGCACTCCATCGATCTGACCCCAGGTGCGCTGCTGCCCAATGGACCAACCGATCTGCGCTCTGTTCTGGAGAACGATGAAATCAAGAGGCAAATTTAGGAGCTGCTGTAGAAAAGTCACATCCGTTCTAGTTCACCCCCCTATGAGAGCCCAATCATGTTGGTACAGAAGAAGGATGGGACTTGGAGACTCTGTATTGACTATCGGGCACTGGATAAGATCACTGTCTGTAATAGGTACCCGATCCCACAGATTGATGACCTCCTAGACCAACTAAAGGGGGGAAAATATTTCAGTAAGATCAATTTGAAGTTAGGACATCACTAGGTACCAATCGAACCCTCCGATGTGTGGAAGACTGCCTTCAAGCCAAGGAGGGCCTTTTTGAATGGTTGGTTATGCTTTTCGGATTGACAAATGCTCCTGCAACCTTCATGAGGCTAATGGATGACATCTTGCGGCCATTCACCAACTCATTTGTAGTGGTATACTTGGATGACATCCTGATATTTAGCCATAGTTGGGAAGAGAACCTCCACCACATCCAACAGGTTCTCCAAACACTACGACAACACAAGTTATGTGCCAATTTGGAGAAATGCGCTTTTGGCATTACCCAGGTTTAGTATCTAGGATACATTATTGATGAACGAGGGGTGCATGTGGATCTAGCCAAGATCCAAGTCATTCAGGATTGGCCATCTCCAACCACTCTGACAGAGCTCCATAACTTTCTAGGTCTTGCCAACTTCTACCACAAGTTCATGTTGGGATTTTCCCATATCACTTGGCCCTTGAGTCAAGTCACTAATGGAGGAGCGAAAGGAAAATTCTTTTGGTCTAAATCTCAACAGAAGGCGTTCACAGAGTTGAAAGATTTCCTCTGCTCGACACCAGTGCTCACATTACCAGACTTGCAACAACCATTTGAGGTTGAGACAGATGCCTCTGACTATGCTATTGGGGTAGTCCTTACTCGACACAGGCATCCAGTGGCATATCATAGTGAGACACTTTCAGACACAGTCTGGAAGTATCCCACTTATGACAAAGAGATGTATTCCATTGTTCAAGCCTACCGACAATGGAAGCATTACATTTTGGGGAATGAAACGGTCATCCACATAGACCACTAACTCCTGTAGTTCATACAAACCCAAGGGAAATTGCATAATGATCGCCATCAGAAGTGGTCCACATACCTGCAACAGTTCTATTTAAATATCAAGTATAAGAAGGGAAACACCAATAATGTTGCAGATTGCATCAGTCGACCACCGATCATGGAGTTAACCACCGTGCTCAACTCTTGTGGGCACGAGACTTCTGATTGGCCACTTCTCTACAAAAGCAACCCAAAATTTGGCCACACATACCAGACACTCTTGGAGGGTTAGCATGTTCCAACTTTTCACCTCCAAGATGCCCTGTTATGCTACTTGGGTCACCTTTGTGTACCTTCAAGCGAGCATGCCAAGATGATTTGGGAAGCACACTAATGTCGGGCTATTGGGCATTTTGGGGTCGAGAAAACGGTGGCAGTACTGCAGAAGTATTTCTATTGGCTGAATCTTTGACAAGATGTCAGGAAGTACATCAGATCATGCACTGCCTGCGCCATTGCCAAACCGACCATCAAGAAGCAAGGCCTCTATATCCCATTGCCTACCCCTAGTCGACCTTGGGAATCCATCTCCATGGATTACATGTCGGGCCTTCCTTCTACTAAGCATGGAAATGACTATGTTTTTGTGGTCGTCGACAGGTTCTCAAAGATGCCCATTATGGCGGTTTACAAGAAGAATATCACAACAAAAGCCACTGCTAAACTCTTCTTTGAACGAGTGTGGGTACATTTTGGGATCCCACAGTCTATCATCTTAGGTTGGGACAACAGGTTCCTCAGTACATTTTGGTCCACACTCTGGTCAATGCTGGACACCAAACTCACTAAGTCCATAGCCTTCCATCCTCAAACTGATGGCCAGACAGAGGTTGTCAACAAGATGATCGTACACATTCTGCGCATGTACAACTCAAAGCATCCACACACATGGGATGAGAGCCTCCCCTATGTTCATCACATCTACAACTGGGCTCTCCACAGCTCGAATGGCCATAGCCCTTTTCAGGTGGGCTTGGGATTCCAACCACTATGTCCCATTGATGTGGCCATGCCATTTGCAGTTACTCACGTAGATTCAGCTCATGTCCAGTTTGAAATAGATAAGGAAAATAGCTTCATTGTGCAAATCCAACATATTCGCCAGTAGGTCCACGACATTCTCGAGAAATCAAATTCCAAGTACAAGCACCGACATGATCAACATCGGGTGCCACACAAGTTTTAGGTGGGCGACAAAGTCTAGTTGCATTTGCAAAAGGAACGCCTTACCGGAGCCTATCAGAAACTTAGACCACTCTGATATGGTCTTTACACCATTATTAAGGCTGTGGGAGACAATGCATTTGAGCTCAACATTCCCCCATTCCTTGACCTGCACCCAGTGCTCAATGTGGACCGCCTTCGGCCATACTTTCCACCATTACTAGACACATCCGACATTGCAGAATTTCTCACACCCAAAGAGTTAAATCCAGATTGCATGGAACAAGCTGCAACAGATCGGATCTTGGACACACAGATCAAGCACACTCGCCAACAGAATATCCAATTGTATCAAGTTGTCAAAGCATGCCAACTCCTTCACTAGGGCAAGTGGCTCACCAGGGACCAAGTTCAATAGAAGTTTCCTCATCTCATGGAGGAACTCA